>JAJEKV010000744.1:0-99121 GCA_021234155.1 Isoetes taiwanensis
TAGTGATTCACTATTCTTCCTCCTAGCATCAGTCCAGCCAGAACCGAAATTCATGGGGCTTCCAGCTCGGTTCGGGCACGGAAGAAGAAGTCGTTCGACATTGAAATTTTCCCCATGGCGAAATCCGGTTTGCTTTAAGAGCATCTTATCAATGCAATTTAGGCCTTTATGGTAATTTATGTTTGTTTTGTACCTTAAGAACAAAAACATAAGAGAGGGTTTAAAGTACAGCGAAAGAAACGTATTCGGAATAGAAACTCCCAGCGGATTCCAGAATAGAAGCGTTTTTCGAATAATTGCTTACCAAACCATGTTTTCATAAACCAGCCATGCGTGGGAACCAAAATGAGTCTTGAAATTGGCTCCACAAGGCGACTGCGATGCCTCGAAAGTGAAATACAACCAACCTCCAATGTTTTGCGGTGGTAATCTTCTTTATGCGATAGGAATGCATTAAACTTCGAGGAGTTCTTAAAAGGTTGGTATCGTGGCCGGTATCTTTGAGAAAACTGGTCGGCGGAAAGTGAGCTACTACCGCGTAAAATCTTGGGGCTTTATTGTTTGGCGATTTGAGATGCGATCCGCAGGCCATCTATCTGAGAACATGTTGTTTGATCAAACATTGTAAAGCATTACTTCGGAGGGCTCGTTGTCAAAGCTGCGCTTTGTCCATGGCGTCCTCTCCTCCTCCTTGTATTTGTCACGACAAGATGCATGAAGCCCTCAGAGCAAGTCCTTATTTTTCTTTTACTCACCGCAAAAGCAATGTCTTTTTTAACACAAGAAACCCAAAACAAGAAACTCTTAAACTTACCCAACCTTCAAAATTAGGGCGTATTGTACTATCCTTTTCGTAAGAGGTTGCGATGGGGTAAAGTTCTTTACATCCGTCCAATTTGTCAACGTTAAGTTGTTCCATCAAGCATGTTTGACATGTGATGACATTTTTTAATTTGTAAAAACAAACCACATTAGAAAAGCGTTAAATTAGGGCGAAAACATGGAAAAGAAAAACATCTCGACGGGGAAGTACGGTTTTCTTGGAACCACGCATCTCAAAGTTTGTAAACAAAGGGTATTATTCGAGAATACGTCATGGCCCGAGACATGCAAGCCAAAGTGTATTAGGAATACACTTTGGGATGACTTCGAAGTTAAAGTGTATTAGAATACACTTTAACTAACACAATCAAGGCCAAAGTGTATTCGAGAATACACTTTGGTTGCCCTCCTCTGAAGCTAAAAGTGGTATACGGAATACACAGCTAACACGAAAAAGTGTATTCCGGAATACACTTTGTTTTCGAATTAAGGCGTAGTGTATTCTGGAATACACCTCGTCCAAACTTTAAAAGCGAGGAAAGAATGTTTTGTAGTTCTTACTTGTGCAGCTCTTTGGACATTTCTTCAAAAGGCGTGAATTCTTTGTCCACAACCCTTCGCGAAACCTTTGAGTATGTCGAGGAGTACGAAGCCCCACGCATTTCTCTCCACCGGTTATGGTCATTTCCTTTTTAGGGACGCCGAACCCTTTTTCTTTCGGCGACCTTTCCTTTACTTTTTTAGTTCACCACGCTCAAACATGCTAAATATTTTTTTTTGCAGGTCCCATATCTGCAAGCAGTAACAAAGCAATGTCGTTGGGATGGTTCTTGAGGGTATTTCGTATCACAAAAGAAACTTACTCTTGCGTCTCTGGAAGGCTAATTGAAACCAGTTGTCATGTGGTATGAGAGACGCCTTTTGTTAGCCTCGTCATATTTGAAAAAGACACTCAAAGACACGCGCTTCCTTTTTAGTTCTAGAGATTTTCTTTGGTTTCTTCGAATTCTTCTCCATATTTTTCTTTGAATATAATATACCCCCTGCGGGCATGAACCTGATTTTGTCCACGAGACTCATTTTTAAGCTTGTACTGGGTTGTCGGCATTATGCGTGTTGGTAAGCCATCTTCGCTTCTTCATCTGGCGGCCGCATGAAATGGCAGAGAAACCTGAGAAAGATATCTAGGGTTCTTTTTCTCCTTGTACAACCGCCTTCTTGCTTTAAAACCGTGGTTACCCCTAGGGCGTAGTGCATGTAGTATATCTGCATTTTCGCTATAGTCCTTGGGGTCCATGCATTGGGATCCGTCAACAAGAACGACAATTGAGCAGCGTGGGCATTGGGATTGCTCCTTATTCTATCTTTCGGGTTTCTTAAGTGGTCAAAAGATAGATTTTTCGAACTGACAGGGGCTCACCAGCCTTCATTCTTTGGTGGCAACCTCATGGATGTTCTTGGCAAGTATATTACCCCTTGAACATACTTGTTAAGATTTATTTGTTCCATCCCTCTACGAGGTCTTGGTCCACCTTCTTTCTTTAATGGCCACCCCAGGAGCCTTGCCCTTTCCTTCTCGTTTTTGGTTGTTCCTCCGCGATGTCGCAAACCACAAGCTCCTGTACCTTCTTCTTTGGTTCTTTAGCAGCTATCGTTTGCCTTGCACCTTTGCTAAGTTTTTTGGTACCAGTGATTTCTTCCTCGCCTTGTTCACCGGAACCTCTATCGATGACCTCCACGAAGAACCAGCAGAAGGTGGTGATTGTGACCTTTCTCCATCGGATTGTTGGACTCACCGACCAGGAAAGTCCTCTTGTCAGCCGAACAAAACCTGCCTAATTAATGAACCATGAGCCGTTTTAGCTTCCAGGAGTGTGAAAAAAATTTGTACAATGCCGGTGGTTGCACATCGACAATTTTAAAGAATCGATGTTCACAACAATAAAGCCTTGGAGGTCTTGAAGGAAAGCCTCCCACGACCTCCTTGTCCAGGCAACCTCGAGGAGACATCTTTTTATTGTCCCAAGGTTAACAAACTCAAGTCGGCGTACCTTTTGTTAATAAACTTTGGCCGTACGCATCTGAAACGCCGTGTCTTTGTATTTTCCATCTGCACCCACGGGTCACGAACCGCTGGGTTTGAAAATTCACCGTGAAATAGCGAAGGCCCGCGGTTGTCGGCCGGTGTTCTTCGAGGGTGTGGACGGCTTAGGCTTGGGAGATTTTTGAAACCCTTCTTCCTTCTTCCCTCGCCAATCAAACGTTGAAAAACTACCTTGTGAAGATAGAAATTCCAACCAAAGTTGTATTCCGAATCAACATTTACTAAACTTGTGCCCGGAAGGCCAAGAAAAGACGGAGAAAACAAGCTAAAATATTGTCACTCCTAAGTCATTTTTTTGTGCCTTATTTGGACTCGAAAAGTGTTATTTTTAACCTAAAAGTGGTATGTTGCAACAAAAAAGTGTTATCTTAGTGCAAAAAGCAAAGCGCTCTAAAAATTACAAGCACAATGTATTACGGAATACACTTTGCTTTTGGCCAAGTGCAAAGTGTATTCTGGACTACACTTTGAAAACGAAAAGTGTATTTCTGGCCACTTTGCTCAATCTCAATGCCGGCAAAAGTGTATTCTAAATACACTTTGCCCTTTGCCGATTGAGCAAAGTGTATTCCGGAATACACTTTGCTCTTCGCCCGAAGGGCAAAGTGTATTCCGGAATACACTTTGCACATCAGCCGATAAGCAAAGTGTATTCCGAATACACTTTGGTCTTTATGGGCAAAGTGTGATACGGAATACACTTTGGCCTACGTAGCTAAAATCGAGAACAAAAGAAAGACGCGTCTTATGTACTTTACATGCTTACACGGCCCATTCTTTTTCGCTATATGTAAATCGAATACAAAGAAATGTATATATTGATCGGGAAGGCTTTCGGGCTGGCGACTAAATCTCAAAGCGGAATACATGGCAGGCGCCGAATTTTCCTTTTTAAAGGTAGGCCCACCGCTGGAGTTGTCTTTTTCTATGTGATGGAATCGTGCCTTGTCCAAACACTGGATAAGTGTATTCTCGGAATAGCATCTTTGCACACACTACGACAATGTCGCACACAAAATACTATTCCAGAATAGCATTTGTATTCTCGAATATCATTAGTCCAATCGACTTGTGAGTTAGTAACAAGCCCACAATTTTTTGCAGTTGTTTGACATGGTTAACCGCTTCGTGAACAAACTTCCACCACCATTTGTTTGCCCAAGTACCTCTACTTCCAGATGGAACACAAGACGGAGATGCTTCTTCAACACCTACCCGACAAGGTCTTTTGTTGCTTCTCAAGACACTCCGAGTCCAAGAACTAGTAGATCGCCACCACCTTTCCAAACCTCTCCAAGTCCAAGAGGGAAACCGGTTGCCACCACCTTTCCAACCCTCACATTTGCATCGTAGCAATCTTCCACCACCATTTGTACCATCCCCCGACACTACAATGGCTCGACCTCAGCAAATTTTTCGGGAATGCACTACCTCCGCCGTTTGTTGTTTCTCCATCTTCACTTACACATGCCAAGAATACAAGACGCGTTCAAGAAGACTGCGAGATTCTCCATCGCTTCTCCCATCACGATTTCACTACAAATGAAGACGACCCTGCAGCATCTACCCTCTTCACACAAACGTGGTGACACATGGGTTTGCAGAATTTCAGCCCGCTATAAGAGATATGTTTGATCGAACTCCTCGTGAAGGCGCTTACAACAACTTTTCGGGCCGGCACATCATATGTCGGCCATCTCCTTCATTCAACACCGCACCTCCGCTTTATCCGGTACTGACTTCACGTGGTTTGTTCTCCTCTACAAGCACACCACTAAGAGCGGAGGAGGTCACCCCCAGTAGAACTCTCTTCGTAAGATGAAGACACCAACGGTGCAACGAGATTACACGTTTCTCTAGCCACCCACCAAGAAATTCAAGGTGGATTATAGTCCGAGAGCATGCTCCTCAGAAGAAGAAGAAACCTTATGGACGAGCATAAAATGAGAAGACTTTTAAGAAGTAAATCTTTGCTCATTGGGTTGTATCAACAAATTTAACATGTCTAAATTACGAGCAATTAGAGACAACAACTACAGTTCAATGACATTGGCTGACTGTAATGCCTACTTGGCCTATCATGTAAGGCCGGACAACCAACACCTTCTTGCACTACATTAACCGTCCAAGAAGTTTGCCGTAAATGCTTTATGGTTGTCCACCGCTTAGGGTCCACCAGAATGTCTAGAATACACAAAAAGATCGACAAAAATCCAAGCAATTGATGATCATTGTGGACCAAGAAGAGTTGTAACCATGCATGCCCTTGTCGGGCTTTGGTCATGGATGGAGAAATATTTTAGAGAAACATGTGAGAAGTCCTAATAGCAACATGTATCATTTAACCGATAACATCACCAAAAAGATGTTTTAATGAGTACAAAGAGACTTGCACTCGGCTTCAAGACATCTCTTACTCACACTTCACCGTGACCGGGTGGAAAAGTGAATTCGGGTTTAGTGAAAATTTCGAGGAGACACGAGATCGTCCGTTTTGCTCAAGGTGTGCGAATTAAAAAGTCAAAGAGAAACCGCAAAGACAGAGGTCGAAAAGAAGTAAGCTCATGTTCTTCAATCTCTCACTTGTTTTAAAAAAATGCTTTGACCTTATTTCTTCTACGAGATATTGTGCAACAAAACCTTGCCGACATCGTGAACAACAAGCGCCAGAGAGAAGAAAGCTTGCCAAACACGTAAAAAAGCTCTTGAACGCCCAATCGCAATATATGTCTGTTGTGATTGATGGAATGGACCAAAAAACTACTCTACCACATTTCTTGAACATTCCTAAAGATGTGCGTGAGGAATGTTTTGTTAAGGTCCACCTTGTAGGAGCTATGGTCTTCAAAGGAAGTCTAAAGTGCAAAGTATTTTTTGACGATCCAAACTTGCATGGTGACCGAACCTCACAATCACAATTCTTA
This sequence comes from Isoetes taiwanensis, assembly GCA_021234155.1. Classification (NCBI taxonomy): domain Eukaryota; kingdom Viridiplantae; phylum Streptophyta; class Lycopodiopsida; order Isoetales; family Isoetaceae; genus Isoetes; species Isoetes taiwanensis. The sequence continues at coordinate 5,851 of JAJEKV010000744.1, forward strand.
ACAAGGTCCTCGCGGCGAAAGCAAGAGCAATTACCGCCTTGATTGCTTTATCTCTGCAACTTGACAATACTACAAGGGAGAACAAGAATCAAACACTCTTTATGCGTCTTTGTGCCATGTTAGTGGAGCTAGGGATCTTTAGAAAAGTGAAGTTCGGTTTCTTACTTGTAGGACACACTCATGATCGATTGACCAAATGTTCAACAGATTTTTAAATGCGCCTTAGAAGGAAGAAGGCTTTCTGTCTTCCTTCTTTAGTTCGAATTATTGAAGATTCTTACACTCCTACTCCGCTGGTCGATCTTCTTAAAGAGACTGCTGATTTCGTGAGAGTTTGTTTTCTCTCAACGCTCGACAGAGAACAAGCTGTGAACAAGTTGAATGATCTCACCTTTCAACATCATATCAAGTTCTACTTGAAGGATGGCCAGAGTTTCTTACAGGGGAAGAAGTATACTACAACTAAGGACTGGAGTCCACCAGAGGGATTACGCTTCCTTAAATATATTCCGGACACTTCCTTCATAGAACGTCCAAAGCAACTTCCTCTAAAAATCCTAAGGAGTCCAAGCGGAAGAAAAGTACACGTGAGTCATCCTTAAAAGCCATTGAAAATGGAATTTCCTCGAGCTTTAAGTACTTCTTAGAAGAAGATCGGATGTGGTGGAGTAATTTCTTTCTAACGTAAAATTGTTGTGAAAAATATAGCTCTAAGACAGTTGCAAGAACCATTTGGATGGCCTAACACCTTCCATCAACCCCAGCACCAAGCAGGTCCAAGCAATGCTACATTAGCACCTGCAGTAGAAGAAGACGAGGATCGAGTCATGTACCCCGGACCAAGACGCAGAATGAGCCTCAAGGTAATATCGTAAATTACCAAGGGTATGCTAATTGCTCTTCCAACCGAGGAGGATGACAAAGGGTCGACCTTTTCGATATAAAAGTGCTTGACATGGGCCAAGGAGGAAGGCTTAGTCACTAAACTCAAGATTCATTGGCTTGCAACCTTTCGAAAAATGCTTTTGAAGGTAGATATGAGTTAGAAATGAGAAGCCAAGGAAAAGGAGAAAGTCCAAGAAGGTGGGTTGTAGGGATGAGCTGATCCTTAATGACGGACTATATTGTGCTATGATTTTAAATTGAAATCGACAATCGCCTCACGCCGAGAGGACTATCAATTTTTTTAAAAAGCTTGTAATTACGAAGAAGAGGATGAAGAAGGTGGTGGCAATGCTACACCATCCGTTGATAGTGATGAGGAAGATAACTCAAGCACTTCCTCTAGTGACGATTGAAAGAAGTGAAGGTGATGAGGATGGCATAAATGAACATGATGACGCCCCGATCCTTCCTTCATCACTCCTCATACTTTTGCACATAACCGAGTCTTAGAAAAAAGATCAGAATTTTGCATGTGAATATGAAGATTCTATCTTCAAATTTTGAGAATACTACAGTTTCAGTTACGGACTAACTTCAATTTTTTGTTAAATATTTTATCCTCTGAAATTAGGGTTTCTCTCGTAAAATATACTTCAACAACATTCTATTTGCTAAGAAAAATGACACTTTAAAAAGTCAATTCTTTCGTTGCACAAAAAAATTAGTCACTTTTGGGGGGGTCAAAATAGAATTTCATGCATCCTTTTTTTTTAACCTCATTTTACCCCCTTTTTGTAAAAAAAAAAAAGGAATCTTTGAGGAATATTCCTTTCGCTCTCGTTTTGATGATTTGCTCCCGTTTAATACGCAACTTTGTTGTATGCATCTGAATCGGATGGATACAATAAACAGTCAATAACATAAGGAAGCAATAACGAATTCGGGAGAATGGGAGACGCTTTACAAGCCTCTGCCTTCTGTTTTTCGGGCTTTTAAGTGTGTGGCTAATTCTAGTTGTGATATGGATGTTGAATACCTGGAAAAAATGGCAGAGGCAGGTATGTAGCAGATCAATCCCTTTTATGCATATCAGAGCAACATGAATTCTTCATGCAAATTTCTATTCTGTTTCTGACACAGACGAGCAATCTGCAATGGGTACTGACCAGTGTCCCTGTATTCAAGTATTGATGCTTGCCCGTTCCTTTGCATTTTGGTAAGAAAAACCAAAAGCGAATGCCAAAATCCAGAGGCATGGATTAGAAGACGTGTGTAATTTTTGTAATGGGTTTGTGCAGGTGTTCTTGCTTGAATCTAAGCACATGTTTCTTCTGGGTAGCGTTTGGAGTTTGTGACAAGGATATTTTTTGAAACAGCTTGTTTCGTCTGTTTTCTATTGCTATCACATGGCTACTGCATCTTGCATGAGCAACTTTCTGTAAATGAACGCTGGAGTATAGCAGGGTTAGCATCCCTTTTGTATCTAGCTCTTACTGGATACAAGGCTGCTGTGCCACAGTTTGGGGTACTTACTTCTTCTATACATTTCTATCTTCATAATTAACTTGCTTTTTCCATATGTTTATATTTTCACAATTCACTTAACACTTTTAGTGCTACTTGATACTGAATCTTGATAAAATTCTATATCAGAACATCTTCATTCTTTGAAATTTTGCTCTTATACCCAGCTTTTTTCTTTTATCTATCATGCAGATCCTGGTGCTGCTAGTTTATGGTTGTCTTCTTTGCAAGTGTTGCAATCAGACAAAGTGCTAACATTATTAGAATTCATTCTTATGAGTACGTTTGCGCTTAACTTGAATCCCTTTTCTATTCTTCATGATCTTTCTTTCTTTTATGGTCATAGTTGGCCATACGGATGAAGAGGACGAGGAGCTTTCTGTTGATGGCTGTCAGTTTAGGTTAGCACAGATGCATGCATGGCATTCCTGGATGCTCAATATAATTTGTGCATCCGAAAATAATGGTCGAAGTTGCCCTCTCAGGTTCTGCTCTAGTTTCAGCTTCTTATGTTGGTGCCTTGAAATTTATGCGGGAATTCAACTGACCCTAAAGGTATACACATCAATTGCTTTTTTCTGTCATTATTTGCCAGGATTTTTTCACTATGCGAATGCACTTTCATATAATAAAGTTTCAAGCTTGAACAATTAGTTGTTTTTTAATCTGCAGCTGCATATAAAAAAGGAATGCTGATAGGATTGCTGCATATAGTAAAGTCCAAGCTTTGCCAATCTCTATAAATGGCCTAGCTTTTCTCTTCTGCAAATGGGTTAGCTTTTGCTTTAGATATCAACTATTGACATTCATCTTTGCTTCAAAGAAATCTGCATTTGCACAAGATTGGTGCTCTATTAATCCCTCCCTTGAGCTGGAGGAGTTTATGTGCTTCTCCCTTGCTACCATTTTATTTCTTGCAGCCCCTTAAAATGATCTTCCATTTTGAGGGATCTATTTTTCTTGCATCTTCTCCAACATAGAATATAATACTAGTCATTTGTTCATCAGGAACATTCTATGCATTTATATTAGAAGTTGTTCCATTTTATCCTGTGGTAGACTTTTATAATCTGGCTTACAAGCCTCATATTTTGCAGATTGAAAAATGGGATGCGAAAACCTTTTATAGTATTTAATCTTAAGCTATTGTAAATCTTCATGGTTGTCTTCTGCAACTAGAAACTCCAGCCCACTGCCTCCATAATGGCAAAGTTCTCAGGTTGATCCAATTTGCTAATTGTGCTCTGCTTGATCTCAGGTTGATCCAATTTGCTAACTATGCCTGCTTGTGGCAATCAGATTTCTTCAATGTCACATCATTTACTATGAACGCTCTTGTTGCTTCACAAATATAAATTGCATGCACAGTCCTATATGCAGCTGCACATATCAATATGGTATCATTGATGCTCAAAGTAAGGCATTGAGCTTGATAGCTTGATAAATAATTTGCTACAGCATTGCATAGTGATGGTATCCATGTGATGTGGGTTCGTGGAGGGGATGGAAGACTGGCAATGGCAAATTCCTCTACATATTTTTGAGTTGAAGGTGGTAAATCTCTCTAGACTGCAGGAAATTTCATGTGCAGATGAATAGGCAAGATGAATAGGCAGAGTCATTTTTATGAAACAAGTATGTGGTACAATAAACAGAGACAATAAAGTTAGGACAACTCAGTATGTTTGCAAACTGTGGTAAAGTCTCACGTATTTGATTTGGAGTTCAATGCATTGGACTTCAACTTTTAAATCGCCCCTGGGGCGATTTGGATTAGCCCTCTAATGTCATTTTTATAATTTTTGTCACTCATAAAACATGTTCAAGCTTTATTTTTGGTAAATAAGTTGGACTTCCAACTTTAAAATCGCCCTTGGCGCGATTTGGTCAAGCTTTAATTTTGTTAAATAACTTAGACTTCAACTTTTAAATCGCGCTTGGCGCGATTTGGATGTCTCGTGGTTTTGTCATTTTTGTCTTTCTTTAAGCATTTTGTAGAGTATAACTTAACATGTTCAAGCTTTGTTTGCACAAAATTTATGATCTCGAATTTAAATATAATCTGGAAATGAGTGTATTTTTATGTTTTATGCTATGATGTTTATGATTCATGTTAGTGATATTTGCTTTGTTTTTCAATCATTTTACTCTATAAATTTTGTAGTCATCCGTGATTGTATTTAAAAGATGCAATTTTCTAGTTTTTCATGTTGCCCATGTTATAGTCACAACATGGCTAAATTGCATTGTATTTTACAATGTTCATCAAATTCAACACAAGATGCGTATCCACGGGCTGAAAATGAACACAATCCAAAAATATCGTTACATCCCTAAAAATGCCGATAATAAGCATATTCGGCGCGCTTTTGGAATAGACATAATCCCAATTTAATTGAATGATGGTTATAATACATATTATTCTAAAGCTCAAAGTATTAAAGATTTAAAAGACATGACAAGATGTAAGACAATAAGTCCTTCGATACACTAAAGCTTTAGAATCAAGTTTAGTTCACAATTGATAATTTTGATTTTTCAATCACTAACAAATTGTGGAGGAACATCTGTTTGGATAATCTAGAATCAACTCTTCACCTTTGAAAAGACTTCTTATAGCCATTACCATGACAAAACTATGACATTTTCCTGCCACATAAGGTTCTTGGTCATTATTTCTTTCTTCAAACACACAATTAACTAGAGTTTTATTCCCTCGGCAACTATTGATTAAACCAGCTATATTCCCATATTCTTCTAGTCGGCCATCAATATAGGTCCTTAGATTGTCCTCTTGTACTCCACTCATCTCCATGGAAGCTGCGTTGTTATTGCACCTGTACACCATCATACGGAATGAGTATTGTGTCAATTTCTCCCACTTAGCTGACTTGTAAATAGGACCTCCATATATCATCAATGACACCTCCCCATTGTAAGGAACTTTTACATCATTTAGAATGAGAATGAGAATGATTTTAGAATGAATAAGCCTCTTCCAGCACCAAAAGTTGTAGAATCTTTAATCATGTATCTATTACCCCAATAAGAGAATATTTAACCTATAGATGGCAATGACCCTTCATATAATCCAAGACATCTTCGATCAACTTGCTTTAGCATCTTTTCAACATCTAAAGACATGGATAAATTAGCACAGAACAAGCTAAGGATGAATTCGTACTTCCCCCCATCATAGAGGCACACAATGTATGCATATGAATCTGTCATCTAGATTGACATTGTGTTGAGTCCACCTCATCATCTTCCTCAGGGATATTTCTCCAAACTCCTTTGGAAAAACTAATGTAACATAATTGAGCTACACTCTGCGATGTGATACACCATTACATAGAACTTAAAGGGAATAAAAATATGCAAGCAAATAAACTTAACCATATACTAACCTGTCCAGAAGCGGAATGATAGGGCAGGTTATGCTGTTTGCAAAAATTCTCTGGAGTACACTAAGATGGACCAACTTTTTGTAGATGATCTGCTATAATCATTGGTATTCGTTCATGGCGACCGCGACAATCTCTACATCAACAAGATGAGAATTGGCCAGCATAACTCTCCCTTGGAAGAATTGATAGTTCTATTCCTTGTTTACATAGTTCACGAGCCCTTCTCTTCCTCGTAGAGGCAGATGACCCAGCCAGGGGATCGCTTTGCATGTTGGAGCTGATTCAAAGTAGAAAGAAGGCACAGATTCAATAGAGGAAGGTGACGCTGATGCTGAGAAATGGAAGAAACAGAATGATTCAAATATTTTTAGAACGTTAGCTTCGTAACGTAAGGGTCAGTTGTAACGCATTTCAAGATCTATCTTGAAACGCATTTCAAAGTTGTAACGAATTTAAATCGTAACGCATTTCAAAGCAATTATAACGCATTTCAAATTTTACGAGTAGAGATAGCCCTTGTTTGTCACGGTTTTTGTCATGCAAAATACACTATATTATTATTTTATTAGTATCATGACAAATGACTTTCACTCGTGACAAATATGAAACCATTTGTCACGCGTGATATTTAAATAATTTTGTCACTCGTGACAAATATAGGTATCACACGTGATATATAAATAATTTTGTCACGCGTGACAAATATAGATTTGTCACACGTGATAAAACCTATACTTTTGTTACGCCTGCTAATTTTACTTTTATCATGCATGACAAACTGATATCTAATAATATTTATTTATATGATTTTTTCTACGTAATGTCTTTTATAATTTATCAATATTATTATATGTAAGTTTTGCCACCTATGGCAAATTGTGTTTTGGAAAAAAAAAAAAAGAGGCTTAGAGCAACTGGTTTTGATTGTCCCTAATTGGTTGCAAATTGGCACATAAACATGAAATGAAATCGATATATAAAAAAATTATAGAAAGTACATACTATCTCCGTCCCTGTCATCATGGCATCAAGATATGTCGTCCCCCTCTACTCCATATCCTTGAAAAAACGGTATGCCATTTGGGACATCGATGTCATAGTCTTCCTCCGCCAAGTTCTGGGCCTCGCCTTCATGGAGCATCCGTACAATGCTCTACAAAAAAAATAAGTAGCATTAGAAACTATGTTGATCAGTGGCATCTCTATTGGCTTCAAATTAGATACTGACCTCTCTATCGGCTTCATGAAGTGGCCATATGTTCTGTCCCACCATGTATAACTCAAAGTTGGGTTGTAACATATTTTTTCTTACATCGCACTGGTGATGAGTGGGTGCAAATCCGTATTGCGCGTACTAAAAATAAAGTACCAGTCAGTATGTGAAACGTGAAAGCCTCATATAAGACTATAGACCATTATAAAAGACTCGAATACTTACAAAATCAGCCTCGAATCCTGATTGGACATGACTACCAAACTGATGATTCACTAGTTGCTTGCAATTCTAGCATTACACATGTAAAAAGTCTTAAAAGAGAGAAAAAAATATTGCAAGCTAAATAAAGCAAACTCACGTTTTCGCATCCTTTTGCTGTGTATATCTGTCTGGTCCTGCATCATCTACCACGATATCCCGAAAATCTACTCCTATGCCTCGTCAGAAATATGTTTTGCTTAGAAGTTCCCTCTTCTAGATGCTTCCTAGCCTCCTCCTTCATCTTAGAGCGATGGCTCTTGAAGAAAAATAAGAACTTAATAAAATAAGAATTTCAATGAAGATGATTAAAGTTTAACAAAATTGAAGACAATGATAACACACCTATGGATCTCAATAACATGTGCCGTATAAAGGACTCAGAGATATCCCCATGCATTTTCTTAACCTCACGTATCACCTGCATTTAAGTATGAGATACAAACACTTTTAACTAAGTACAAAGAGAGTGATTGATGTAAGAAATGATGAATAAAGCATTTTACCAGTTGAATGTGCTCAAGATCTTGCTCTTTCATTTTTTTCTGAGGTGCTTTCCAATAAAAATAATTGTGCGCTATATTTTTTATAGTCCTGCAGAAGGCCCTATCTCCTAGTCCAAAATTTGGCTTGCCCGTCGGGCTTACCACCGATGAAATCCTCTACTTCATCTAACCAGCCTGCCCTTCCTCCAAGATCCTCATCATAATCGTCTAATCCTATCCATTGAACCAAGGCATATAACACAGAATATGCCAAACCCTCAAACTATGGCCGTCCATCTAAAAATAAGATGGGGTCAAACCCCATTTTCCACGTCATCCTATGGTCTCAGCCTCCACAATGTAGTCAATCAGAAGAATACCTACATTACATTGAACAATACGCATAAAATACATGGACACCAATAATAAGTCTGCACACCATCTGTGTCTGTGCCATTACAGCAAGACAGAAGGAGCCTGAATATACACTGTAGACGAGCAGAAGAGGGCAGAATAAAAGAAGAAAATTGCATGCAAGAATGGGGATTCGAACCCCACCGATTAAATCAGTACCAGATTTGATGAACGAAGCTTCGATTTACCATTAGTACCATTACACCAACAATAGAAGGAGCCTGCATACACTGTAGAAGAGCAGAAGAGGCCATAACAAAAGAACAAAACAAAATTGCATGGAAGAATGGGGATTTGAACCCCACCGATTAAATCGGTACCAGCTTTGAAGACTGGAGCTTCGATTTCAGGAGCCATACCTCAAAGACATAGGATTCTGTCAAATCCATAATGAGTTGCCCACAACAGGGCTCCGCAATCCAGCCCATTGAACTGTTCACAGAACCCAGATGACATGACAAAAGGGTGCGGCAACCCTTTCCATGCTGCGAGAACAACCGATTTCCTGCAACAAACAAAATTACTTAAATATACAAATTTACCAGAACCCTGTTTGGGCATACAAAGCTAGAAGAAGGCCAAATCCGTCCGCTTGGCCAATAAATCACCCTATTTCAGCACAATAAACCAGCAAAAGGCCACATGCACCTGCTGCGTCCTGCTCTACGGTACAAATTGGCAGAACCCTGCTTCCCTCTACAAATCCGGCATGCCCATGAGCATCACTGCCACACGCCCATTCTTTCCACAAAAGGAATAAAGAAACACAGGGAAACAAAAACCACACCATTGAAAATTCAAACCATAAATGCTGACATCAGTATTGTATGCTTTTGGCATACTAATACGTGCCAAAACCATCCACAATCTTATGTAATACTTCCCCCTTTCAACAATTGCAGAAAATAATGGACCCATGGTGCTCCATTAATGGTTTCATTTCATTAATTTTTGCCATCGTAACAAAGAAGTGGCAACCATCATCAACCAAGCCGGTAGGACTACAAGCAGAGAGCACACTAACTAGGGCAATCATGTCTGGAACCATACCCATCTATTGCATTTCTTTAAAGAGACGAAGAACATCAATTGCATGCGCATGCAGGGAATATGCAGCAACTATTGAACTCCATGATATAAGGTCCAACTTTGGCAATGACTCAAAACTTCATTCACGTTCTTCAAAGTGCCACACTTACTATGCATACAAATTAAAGCATTTCCTATAATATTGTCTGCATCATATCTATCATGCAAAAAAAGAGAATGCACTAATTTCCCACTTGCTAATGCTGCTATATCAGAACACGCATGAATTATATTGATAAAGGTAACTAAATTAGGCTGCACATTTGCTAGATGCATTTGTTAAATGATCCAAATGGTTTCCCTTCCACTCATGTGCTGCTCATAAGAAGCAACCAATGCACTCCATGATATTACATCATGTTTGTGCATCTTTTGAAATACTGCCAACACATCCTCCAACTTCCACACTAGTGATACATATAAATGAGGGCATTCCCTGCAGCAGTATTTGATGATAGATCACTGTTAATATAATAAGCATGAACGAGCTTTCCCACAGGTAGCATTAGAGGAAATTTGAGGTCTCATTTCATCCCCATAAGAATCCTCCAATGGAATGGCTACCCTCTATTAACTGCAATTAATGCAGCACCAACAACTTCATTGCTGTCGTTTTTCCCCCATAACTTTTGATCCACTTGTCAAAATGTTGCGGCATTTATTGCATTAGATGCGGAATGAAAAGATCTTTCCAATGATATATGGTTATGATGTATTTCAATATGGTCATATGCGTTAACCTTAAAAAAATATGATTTTTTGCTTATTTCTTATATATTTATATCGCAAAAGATATATGAATGGGTTATCACTAGATAGATCTTGTGAAGACGAACCCATTGCTACAAAAAGTTTTTGAATCGGAGTTCTGGATCAAAAGTTATAATGAAAAAATGATACTACAGAAGTTAGTTGCAGCTGCATTAATTACAGGCTGCCACATAATACTGGAATGAGATATACTGAAGCTCTTCTCTTATTGGACAGTTTAAAAAGCTGACATGGCATTTTAAGCATCCCTTAATGGGACAAAATGTGATCTCATTTTTCCTCTAATGCTACTGTGTATTTGAGTAGGCTGCAAGCAGGTTAATAATTGTGACATGGTTTACCTTCACACCATTCATCTGCATTCTAGAAAAGAGATGGAAAGCCTCCTTGCAATGCCTATATTGTCCACATGCTGCAACAATGGACCTCCAGGATACAATTTCTGCGTGATCTGTCCTCTCAAATACAGCAAGTGCACCAAATAATACTTCACATCTGCTTTACAAATTTATAATGGCATTCATAACATCAACATCTGTATTCATTTTATTGTCCACGATCACTTCATGCACTATCCAGACTTCTTCTAATGCTGATGTGCTATGAAACGTGTTGAGAATATTCACAAAAGTAATTTTATTTGGTTTTATACCTTGCATTCTCACCATCTCAGAATTGAGACAGGCTGCTGGGGTACAGATGGAGGGCAGGGAACCCCCCGGCATGAGAGATTGTGCCAGTGCTGTCACATGCAGATAGTAGAAGATGAACACCATGCTCTACAGGAGTGTCCGGCATATGCACACATCCGAGCATCTCATGCCGATCTCAGATGCTCTGAGATAGCAATTCATCAACTGCTGGCTTCGCCAATGGTTGCACGTCTCGCATTCTACATTCTGCAAGTCTCCACCGTCAGGGAGTCCCTCACAGCACAGGGAATTTGAGCGCCCAGATAGGGACTCTGAACGCCTACTACAAGGGGTTTTCCTCCCACATGGGGGGTTTTTTCGTCCCAGTGGTAGAGACACATTGTACAGGGTTTCTGTGGTTTTCTTTTGTGTTTGGATACTTTCCGATATATTGTATTCACCGTCTCATAGGCCAATTGGCCTCCGTGGACGTTAAAATATACTTCCTTCCTTTCTTCCTTCCTTCTCATGTCATGAAAAAGTTGGAGTTCCTTCTTGTTAGAACCATATTGCAAAAAGACTGCAACCATAATGTTCCAAGTCACTATGTCCTTCACCTCCATTGCATCAAATATAATCTTTGCTTCTTCCATATTCCCACATTTGCTATACATGTTAATAAGGGAGTTCCTCACAATAATATGTGACTCAAATTCAGTTTGGATAGTGCTTCTATGCACTAACTTACCCAATGCAAGGCTGACACACCCATTAGCCATGGTCATGGAAGTTACCTCGGCATAATTTCTGTAAAATGCATTTCCTTGTAAAGTTGTAATGCCTCCATCATAGATCCCTGTTTCACGTATGCTGCAAGTAGGGCAGTTCATGATATAACATCTCTTTCATCCATGTTATCAAATAAATTAACAACTTCAAGCAAGCTTCAACACTTGCTATATATGTTAAGACAAATGTATTAAGAACAACATCAAATTCATCACTGGAACCAATAAAGTAATGTATGGCTTACTTTTTCCTTCGATAAACTTGTTAGGCATGAATTAAGAATCTTGTTGCATTCTTTCAAGGATCAGAAAGGCTTCCTTACCGTGCCATTGATGCATGTAAGCTCTAACCATCGTGCTCCGACGGTGCACATTCTGCCTGTTTATGGTTTCATATAATCTGCAAGCATCAACCAAAGCATTGCACTTGATATACATCTCTGCTATTAGATAAATATCATTCTCATTTTCGCTTAGGAGGAGCTGGGCATGGACAAGTTTGCCATATACAAAGGCTTTGGCTTTATAGCAGCACTTTAAAAACGAAATAAAATTATAATGAAGATCAAAATATCCAGATTTATCAGCATTGTGGTGCAGCTGTTTGGAGTGAACATACTTTTTACGCTCAAGCTCTCCAATATGGAGGGTAACATATAAAAATCTTGTGTAAAACCTCTGACAATTAGCAAGGAAGCTCTATTGCCCGAGCCACTGATAAGTAAACACAATCATTCAGAGTGGTAGCACACGCATCTAAAAGGCTGATAAATGTGAATCTAATCTGGTATCTGCCATCTAATTGCATTGATCAAAAGAGTTCTAGACAATCCTTGCTATTTCTTGTCAATGCAAATGATTTTATGAAAGAAGTCTGGGAAATCACATTTCCTTCAGACATTTTCTCAAGCACATTTCAGCATCCACTAAACAGTTGGACTTATCATAGGCCTTTGCAAGAATAACCTTGCGCATCAATCCAGAACGCAGAATGTGCGCATGAAGCCAGTTTCCTGCTGCAAAATTTCCAAGTTGGCACAAACGTTAAGGGTGATAAGCTAAGTAACCTTCTCTGGTTCCAAACCTTGTGCATAAAATTGAGCAAAAAGATTTAAAGCTTCTCTATCACAGTAATTCTGAATGCATGAGGTAAGCATTGAATTCCAGGAGATTACATTACGATGAGGCATATATAAAAAGACCATTCATGCGCTTTCCATGCTACTACAATTTCCATACATGTGAACAAGGGTGGTTTCAACCATGACATCAACTATACTTCCATTCAACAATATCGCTGAATGGACCTGCTTGCCCCAAGCAAGATTTGCCATAATCACTGATGCATCAAGGGTATTCATGAATGCAACCTTGTCAGGAATAAGGCCTTCTAATTGCATGGCATAAAAATTTAAAAGCCTCCCTACTATGCCCATTCTGCACGTAAACTCCAATCATAGAATTCCAATGGATAAGGAAGATACATGTCATATGTGTGTTGTAACTAAAGATGCAGCCAGTCTTTGGTAGTGAGATATATTAGACACATGACGCCAATTGAATTATCTCCTTAAAAGTCCTCGCAGGAAGAGGAACCATCAGTGAAATGATGAAATGATGTATACGATTATCATCTTTATTATGATTTCTCCTCTTTCCATGTTGAAGATGGCTTTTGTTGCACAGTGACAGTCAATGCACATTTGAAGATTCTTTGTGCCTCAAATTGTCGTGCCTGGAGTTGTACTGACTAGCCCAAAAGCTATAGCCATTTTCTCACAGTGTCCACGTATAGCTTCTTCCTCCTTTTCATCCTAATTTTTTTGCAATACCATGTGAAGCATTCACAAAAAACCGCATTCCTTCATTTGTGTACTTAGAAGTCTCAATGTGGCTCAGAATTCTTCACTTCTTGGGTGGCTTCTATCTTTCACAAAGAACTCATGTACCTTGTTATCAATCTTGATCCATTCTATGCACCTGCACACTGCCTAATCTCATCTATTTGTATAGCATCTGGCCACATATATGCCTCAGAATAGATGCCTGACATAAGCATATAGGCAGAGCAATCACAAGGAGATAGATGAACAGTTTTTACAACGCAGTATCTTCCCATCTCAATGCTGCCATATGTTTTGCATGCAGCAAGCTAAAACCTCCAACTAACAGCATCTGGTTGGATACCTTGTAGCAAGTTCCCAGCTTCACAGAGATATCCCGTTCAACCAAGAAAATGAGTCATGCAATTATAGTGCTGAAAATTTGGTACAATCCCATGGTCTTCCCTCATGGACTTAACAACCTTCTTTCACCAAACCTGCATGCCTACAAGCAGCGAGCATATCTGTGACTGAATATTACCTCATTTGGTTTAATACCTTCTACTTGGATATTCTCAAGGCATTGACTTGCAAGCCTGACCTGAGTATATCCAGAAATAATTGTTAGGATACGATAAAACACTGTGTCAAAATGGCCATAAAAAATAGCCATAGGGAGTATTTTTGGGTTGCCCCTAGGGGGGCAATCCCTTAGTTATGTGGATTTTTGGCATGTTCTAGGTATATGCTAGTATATACCTGGAATATGCTAAAAACTGCTCCAAGCTCCCTATCGGCTGTAAACTGGCGGTCGCCCCTGTTGTTGGGCGACCGCTATGCAAACCGTCTAACCGGCAAATTGAGCTTGCCATATCCATGCCAGTGCAGGTCTGGTCGTCGGCATTGTTTCCACACAGGAAAATGGAGACATTCCCTTATACGAAAATAATATTCAAATTCAAATCCAAACCCTAATTCAACTCATTTTCCTATAGCTTGCTTCTCAATCAGACTTGTGAGGTTTCGGGGATGCTTCTGAGACATGCAATAATTTGTGACTTCAAATTTTGTTTGCTCCTCTATTTATATGGCCTCAACGACTTGACCTTGAGCAGAGGAAGAGCAAAGGTACCCGATTCCTCCATCATTTTTAGGCCCTTTAAATTCTGATTTAAGAAGCGAAACGATATAGAAGAAATTTATTTCTGCATGTTTGTGCAATTATTCAGCTAATAATCTCTAGATTTAAATATCAAATGGCCTTATTGTTTGATGGGTGTTTCCATGGGATTATAGAAGCGAAGATGGAGGATATAAAAGTAGTTCATCTAAATACTGGCAGTTTAATTCCATCCATAGCCTTTGGCACAGGGTCAAACACGCCTGAGCTCAAGAGCTCAATTTTATATGCAATCAAGGTCGGTCATAGCTTGTTGTCTCATTTCCATTCATTTTAGCTCTTTATTTGACACGCATCGATTTATATGCTGGCAGATTGGTTATAGGCATTTTGATACTGCCAATCTTTATGGTACAGAAGCTTGCCTTGGAGAAACCCTTGCAGAAGCATTCGTAAGTGGGCTAGTAAAATGCGAGGAGGTCTTTATTACTACAAAACTCTGGTCTACAGACCATGATGAAGTAGTTTAGGGTAATTAATTCTTTGTAATTGAGCAAAAGACTGACCTCTTTGTTTGATTGTTTTTTTTTCTCTTTGGCTTTTCTCAGCCAGAAAACTGAAGCTGGATTATGTTGATCTTTATTTGGTCCACTGGCTTGTGAAGCTGAAAAAGACAACAAAATTTTTTTATGCCAAAGGAGGAGGAGTTTCTTCCTCTTGATGTAAGAGGGACATGGGAAGATATGGAGAAATGTGTGGAGCTTGGATTTACTAAAGCAATAGGTGTTAGCAATTATTCGGTTAGGCATCTAAAGGATCTTTCATCATATGCCAAAATTCCTCCAACAGTCAATCAGGTAATTTTTTTATTATGTCTTATTGAAGAATACATTTTCATTAAGATATATGGTCTATATTGCGGCACAGGTTGCGATCCACCCTACTTGGCAACAAAGACGCCTGAAGGAATATTGTGATAGTGTCAACATAAGATTGGCAGCATGGTCTCCATTAGGTGGTATTGCAAGGTTCATCGGGAGAAAGTATGCTATAGACAAACAAATCATTGCTGAAATTGCGAACAAATATAGAAAGACCTCTGCCCAGGTAATATCATATCATGTTCAGTTACATCTTTTACCTCTTTATTGCATAGGCCTACACCAAAACGAATGTTAAGATTTATATACCATTGTGACACAAACAGGTCGCACTCAGGTGGAACATAGAAAGGATGAACATTGTTGTTATCAAGAGTTACAACGAGTTAAGGCTATCAGAGAACTTGAACATATTTGATTTTAAGCTGATACAAGTAGACCATGACAAGATTATGGAGTTGGAAGGACATTTGCTTGATGGTTCCACGTATTGTAATGAGAGCACCAGCCCATACAAGACTCCGTTTGATGTATGGGATGGTGATATATAATTTCAAGAAAATCATCTCTCACAGCTCCATAGCTGCATGCATGGCAGTGGTGTCTAAGTATCTAGTATCAGCATTAAGTTTTTGAAATTCCATAATTTGTTTGCTCCTCTATTTATATGGCCTCAACGACCTGACCTTGAGCAGAGGAAGAGCAAAGGTACCCGATTCCTCCATCACTTTTAGGCCCTTTAAATTCTGATTTAAAAAGTGAAACGATATAGAAGAAATTCATTTCTGTATGTTTGTGCAGTTATTCAGCTAATAATCTCTAGATTTAAATATCAGATGGTCTTATTGTTTGATGCAAGAATTTAGTGGTTATTGACGTTTCCATGGGATTATAGAAGCGAAGATGGAGGATATGAAAGCATTTCTTCTAAATACTGGCAGCTTAATTCCATCCGTAGCCTTTGGCATAGGGTCAAACACGCCTGAGCTTAAGAGCTCAATTTTATATGCAATCAAGGTCGGTCATAGTTTGCTGTCTCATTTCCATTCATTTTAGCTCTTTACTTGACAAGCATCTGCTTATATGGTGGTAGATTGGTTATAGGCATTTTGATACTGCCAGCCTTTATGGTACATAAGCTTGTCTTGGAGAAGCCCTTGCGGAAGCATTCATAAGTGGGCTAGTAAAACGCGAAGAGGTCTTTGTTTCTTGTTGCACTGAAAAGCAGTTTAGAATAATTAATTCTTTGTAATTGAGCAAAAGACTGACCTCTTTGTTTGATTGTTTTTTTTTTCTCTTTGGCATTTCTCAACCAGGAAACTGAAGCTGGATTATGTTGATCTTTATTTGGTCCACTGGCCTGTGAAGCTGAAAAAGATAGCATTTTTTTTTTATGCCAAAGGAGGAGGAGTTTCTTCCTCTTGATTTAAGAGGGACATGGGATGGAGAAATGTGTGGACCTTGGACTTACTAAAGCAATAGGTGTTAGCAATTATCAAGTTAGACATCCTTTTATCGTATGCCAAAATTCCTCCAGCAGTCAATCAGGTAATTTTTTTATTGTGTCTTCTTGAAGCATACATTTTCATTAAGATATATGGTTTATATTGCGGCACAGGTTGAGATCCACCCTACTTGGCAACAAAGATGCCTGAAGGAATATTGTGATAGTGTCAACATAAGATTGGCAGCATGGTCTCCATTAGGTGGTATTGCAAGGTTCATTGGGAGCAAGTATGATATTGACAAACCAATCATTGCCAAAATTGCGAACAAATATGGAAAGACCTCTACCCAGATAATATCATATCATGTTTAGTTACATCTTTTACCTCTTTATTGCATAGGCCTACACCAAAACGAATGTTAAGATTTATATACCATTGTGACACAAACAGGTCGCACTCAGGTGGAACATGTTGTTCTCAAGAGTTACAACGAATCAAGGCTATCAGAGAACTTGAACATATTTGATAGCTGACACAAGTAGACCATGACAAGATTATGGAGTTGGAACAAGGATGTTTGCTTGATGGTTCCACGTATTGTAATGAGAGCACCAGCCCATACAAGACTCCGCTCGATGTATAGGATGGTGATATATAATTTCAAGAAAATCATCTCTCACAGCTCCATAGCTGCATGCATGGCATCAGCGTTAAGTTTTTGAAATTCCAGATGTAGGGATTGGTTGTAAAATTCCTTGAATAATTTCTATTTAGGAGAATAAGCGAATCAGACTTAAGTATTGTTTGGAAAGCCAGACTCAAGTATTGCTTGGAAGTCGTGAAGGAGGCAGAACCTACAATTACTTTCACTCTTGGTGTGTTCGACACATTGAGAATGTTTAGGATTTCAAGTTTAAGGGTTTATTGTGGGGTTTCCTGTCGTTAAAATTCCTCTAACCGGCAGCAAGTCAACAAAACACCAATTAAAACCTGCAAATGCTTTTTGGGTTGCCCCTAGGGGACAAACCCTTGCTCATATAGGTTTTTGGCATATTCCAAGTATATGTCGGCATATGCCTAGAATATGCCAAAAATTGCTCCAAACTGGCTGTTGTCAGTAAACTGGCGATCGGCACTGTTGCCGGTCGGGGCTGTTCTAACCGCCTAACCGACATGAAGTTTGATGTTGTAGGATCAAGCTTCTAGGTTTGGTGCAAGCCGAACTGGATCTTCACAGATGATCCTTCTTGGATAGATGCATTTTCTGAAAACTTGTCTAGTCAGAGAACTTGTCTATTAGGATCAAAGTAAGTAAATATCTGGTTCATGTTCCTGCAATGAGAAAAGTCATTACATTTATTGCTTCTTCCAGGCTAAATTACAGTTTGGCCCAGATATGGGGGTTGCAGTTGGTTGGCAATGGCAGGGTAAATAGGATGCTGGTTCCGGAGAGTTGAAGGTTAGTAGTTATCACAATGGAGCTGGAGGCTGACTAAAAAATGGATATCATTGATCTTCTTTTTAATGCATAATACAACAGGTTATAAACCAGTAGGCATGCATGCTAAGTGTTTATTGATTGTCATAAAACATGCATAAGCAGCCAGGCATTGGAACCACCATATGGTTGACCATATGGTTGTATCTGAGGAACACATTACCTGTTGCTTTTTGCTTGTCGAAAATTATTTTCTTGGTGCTAGTTTCTCTTAATATTTTTTCTAATATGGAAGTGACATGTATTTTATCTAGGTTGGCCCAACAACATTTGGAGACGCAGGTCAATATAATCACCAGTTTTCTTCAAAGTCCAAAGGTCGGGTTATGGCAAAAATAGGAAGGGTAGTCACTAGCTAATTAGCCTAACAGAAATCATGGATGCCCATTTGGATTTGCATCATAATTTAAAAAATGACTGTAGGATGCATGCATTGTGGTTTCCATATGCGTAAAATAATTGTAGAATGCATGCATTGTGATTTCCATATGCTCGTTCAGAGTACTACAAAAACATTACGTATTAGATAATTTCCGGCGGAATCCCGACCGCCGGAAATTAACAAACGTAATAAACATTACCTTGAAATTACGTTAAGGAAAAAAATATTCGAACGGAAGTTTGTGTTGAACTCTGGATCCCGTTGAACGGCTATGGCGATCGCGATGACAAGGAAATCTCGGTTCAGCTATGGCCGAATCCCGTAGTATTTTCAATGCCGAAGATTGGAGCTTATGCGTGAGCCTGTAACTTTAAGCACATGGCAGATTTATGATAGGGCAAGCCTGAATCAATTCCGAGATGTCTTAGATCCTTGGGAACGAATGGTTAGGAAGATCCAAGAACGCAACAAGAAGCAAGATGCTATGTCTCAAGATTTGGGGCTGAAACAGAGAAGAATGATTGGCGGATCTAGAAAACCCCATCTGTGGGAGGCAACGAAACTGTAGCATCATTTTCGATTGAAGAAGCAGACTGTTAAATCAAAGCAGACCGTTGAAGACTGTTGTCGGAAACAAATCAGACTGTTGAAGAAGCGAAAATCGTGAGAGTAGTGCCGGAATCAAAGCAGGGGATGTGCTCGCAACAGGGGCATGGAAGTTTTGCTGGTGGGAAACTTAGCGGCGCCGCTCCGCGAAACCTGGAAGGTTTTCTGCTCTATAAAATTGACAGAATTTAACAATAATTTCAAGGTAACGTTTATTACAGTTTATCTATTGTTTAAATTTGGTTTTTCCGGCACCACAAAAACTTTTTAGCAGGGTTGCCTAACCCGAGATGCCCGATTTCGTGCATTTCTAGTTATGCCACGTGTCATGCCACGTCAGCTATTTTCATTTTTAGCCGTCCGATTCTTTATTTTTTTATCATAGGGTCAGGGAAATTAGAAAAGCAAGTATTTGTCTGCCCGAAACAGGCACCGAATTTGTGCATCGTGTACTTGCTCTCTCCCTAGGTCTCCACAATTTGGGAATGCAGCACGGATCTCGCATTGCCATAGCCGCTCTTAACAGGTTGAAGCTATACGTGACGTTAGTTCTTCATTTCATTTTTTTATCAATGTGAAAATTTGCATCTTATTGGCTTTGATTCTCGATGCTGAATCTAATTTACCCGGTTTTCTCACTGCATATAGTGATTGGTACCTAGAATGGATTCTGGCAGTGCCTTGTGCCAGTGGAATAATTGCGCCTTTAAATTATAGATGGGTATGGTGCTCTTTACTTCATACGGTTGAAGGATGTTGAAACATGCCTTTTAACCCATGTTATAGAGTGTAGAAGAAGCTAGTGCTGCTATACAAAGAATTTCTGCTAGCATTTTGGTGTTAGACGACCACTATCTACCCTGGTGTGAGATGCTTCGAAAGAGATGTCCATCTCTGCAGATTCTGGTGCGTCTTGGTGATGGAGAATGTGAAGGTAAACTTACTACTCGCACCTCAAAAGCTAAAGTGAATGAAACACATGGTTGATGTTTGGTAATGGCAGGTCCAATCATCAGTTCAGAAGGTATTATAGGATTAGCACAGCTAGATGATACAGAGATCCAGCTTGATTGGGCACCAAAACAGGTTGCAGTTATATGCTTCACATCAGGTATTGATCTTAAGTCTGGCAAGTTGTTTTCCTGCATCCTGTCTAACGTACGTCTGATTATTGCTTGCAGGGACAACAGGGTGCCCCAAAGGAGTTGCACTCAGCCATAATGCAATGATTGTGCAATCTTTGGCCAAACTTGCTGTGGTTGGTTATTCTAGTAATGATGTAAGTATGTCCAAATTTTGGTTTCTCTGAATAGTTGCATCATTGTTACTCTCAAGGCAAAAATTGGACAAGGATTGGTCTTTTATTCATAGGTCTATCTGCACACATCACCAATGTGCCACATTGGAGCAATTTCTTCTGCTCTTGCTATGATTATGGTAGGTGCTTGCCATGTGATCATCCCTATACAAGATTATAATGTGTCAGCATTTATTGCTGTTCCAGCAAATAAATATGTCATAAAGAGTGGAGGTGCAAAATATGATGCCTCCTTTTCTGTGCACTGCATCCACAACAGGCTTCCAGCCCTGGACCTGCTTCGGCTGTATATATACCTGGCGCATGAGGAAATCTGCATAGTGGATTAATAAACCTAAAAATCTGCCCCTGAGCTTTTTTTGTTAAGTTCATGGATGCGGAACATACCCTATGGCTTCTTGGGAGATGGCAACCCCCTCTGTAATGAGAAAACCTCCTTTTGACGCCCTTTGGGAGTAATATGTAACATGGGCTTTCTGAGGTATGTTGTTAATAGCTCTGCATCTAGTTACAGGCGCAAGGACTACTCTGTGTGTAAGTATAAATAACTAAGGAATCACGACTGATGATGCAGGAAAGTAAGAAGCTGGCAGTTGGGCACTCCAAATCCGACAAAGACAAGAAATAGAGCATCGGATTTGCGGCAGGAGACCTCCATGGCCGACCTCTCCCGGACAAATCCAAAAGGGGTGGATGGAAGGCTTCAATGTTTATATTTGGTAAACGACTGAAGCTAATGAAGATTTAATGAATAGTATTTAGGAGCAAGGCTGTTTGTTCTTCTAACATTGTCAATATTTTCTGCAGGCACCCCTCCACCACACTCCACCACCACCACCACCACCACCACACTCCACCACCACCACCACATCGCGGACGCCCCTACTCATATACTTGGGTGCACTCACGCGTGATACAAACAGAGTTCATCCCCCATACCAGCTCCATGCTAATATAGGGCCCTCCACGTATCACTGCAACCTTGAAGAGTTCCAGTGGGAAGAATGAAGGGGTCCTTTACCCTATCTCCCTCAGGGCCTACCTAGCTGCGGAAGCGTAATATACATGTCAGTAGTACATACATCAACATCACATAACCATCTCGAAGGATGGCTCATCACATATCTGCATAGACAAAGATCAGTACATCACATATGGGAATCCTACCCAAGGCTCAGACTCAAGAGGATGACTGACGGCTTGGGTCTCCAGAGTTCATTGCAGACAGAATTCATGGCAATGGATTTGGCTGGCATAAGAACATGGCATAGGGTTGTCCACTCCATCCGCCCCTCCCGGCACACTTTGCGTAGTAGGCCGAGAAGTGTTGGGACGGATCAGTAGCCCGCCCGGATGCATAGCCAAAAGGGCTATTCCCGGGTTGCATTTCCCCGCCCGATGGGGGGGTGTAGGGATCACTCCCTCCAGAGGTCTACATGCTGACTCAAGGTGACTAGAGGGCCACTGCCCTTATTCGACCGAACCCACTGGAAAGTGAACACCACTTCACGGGTGTCGAGCCCATGCCTTACCCGCACTCAGTGGTAAGCCATTAGACCTAGTCACAATGATCCCCGGTAGGCCTTACACACCAGAGGGATCGTTCAAGAGTCAGAACACGAACCTCCTTCTTAGCCAGTCTGGCCCCTTCACCCACAACTAGGTGTGGTTCTTGTACACAGGCCGAATCTACAGTGTGCTAGAGAGGCTACTCTAGGAGCATCAACTACCAAGCTTTAGGGCCTCTACCCCCCTTCCCAATACAAGGAGTTCACAGAGATATATCATCCATATACATCATAGAAGAGCTAAAGAACTAGATCTAATCTATATCATAGAGTTAGGTTCTTTAGTCAGAGTCTGGTATCTAGAGATCTAGAGGGCTGCTATGGCCAATTTAATAGGCTAAACCTACTGATTCAATGACTAGAAGATGGTTGAGGCTATTTAATTGACTAAATACCTGATCCTTGGGTTGCTCCTCCTGACCTGAGTTCGACCATCCTGCTGAACTGCTCGAATCGAGGGAAACTAATGGTGCAATTCGCTCAGACAAAGTCTGGGAGGCGGTTTTGGCTCTTGGAGCAGCCAAAACAGAGCTCTAAAATCCTAGGAACAAAAAATGGGCAAGTTAGGGTTTCTCCTCCTAAAAAGACAAGGGATTAGGCTAGGGTTTCCAATTATCCCTTTAGGCATGTGGGATAATTGGGAATGGGCCCACTTGCCTTTAATGGCTAGGTGGCAAAATGTGCCCACATGGAAAGGTGTGTACCTTAATAAATGTGCACATTGGTAAATGTGCACATTAATTACAATTGCACATACCTTGCAAGTTGCCCCCCTAGGGCTACTCACCTGGCTACACGTCAGACATACACGGAGTCGGAGTGGCGGTACGCGGCGATTTGACGAGGCAAAGATAAAGATACGCCCCGGGACCGTGATATCGTGGCCGGAACGCCACATTCTCCCCACCTTGAAATGATGTCGCCCGTCAAAGATCGTCGGGTCTCCCCACCTTGAATCTTCCTAACCCGCAATCAACCCGATGCATACGATATACTACTATAATACTTTACACATTTATTAAGATTACCTTAAGGTAATTATCAATTCGTAACTTCTATTAAAACAAGGTACTTATTAGTTTCCGTTATCACAACATTTAGTTTATCACAATTTAACACTTTCATATACAATTATTATTTAAGGTACTCTTCATTCCTTGCAACACATTCCAACAAAATTTGTGTTGCAAGTCTTCGCACCTTAAAATCCTGCATTAATTTTTCAATATCTATAATTACATACTTACTATCTTAATTATTAGAATTACTCTAAGGTAATGTTTAAGACATTACTGTACTATTTCATTATCCAATTAACTTATCACTTCATAACTTAATCCACGCAAGGTAATTACTAACCTTACTTAATACAACATTTAAGTTTATCAAAGTTTATCAATTTCATACAAAATTTACACTTCTAAGGTACTCTTCATCCCTTGCAACACATTATAACAAAATTTGTGTTGCAAGTCTTCGTAGCTCAACCTCCTTGCCCTCCGGAGCGCTCTATTGGCCTGCAGGTCGACACTACATTATTACCATTTTAATTATTAATAAAATTTTGGTTATATGGTGACCACCCCACCTATCTAAATGAATGCATGGCTAATCTCCCGGCATAGGAAGAGGATGCTTCTTCCATCGTGGCCGTGGAGACAACGCCCTATAATGCCTATATGCCGCTCATGCCTACACCTTTAGTTGCCCAACGTGGAGGATAGGTCCTTCCCGTATATGGGGCGTGAAGGACATATTCCTCCTATCAATGCATATATGGGGCTAGAGGTGCTTTTCCTATCAATGCATTCCTCAATGACCTCCTTTCTCTCGAGGTCGTCTACTTCCGTGGGACAGAAGTAGACTTTTTAATCTACCTTCCACTCATCCAAGCGGAACCGTGGTCATGCCCACATTGACATTACATCACGTCCTAGAGATCACCGTAGCGGTCCCATCATCGGTAAATACGCATGCAACCCATACCTGGCATAGGTTGCATGCGTAGATTAATCTTAACTACACATGAAATTGATCTAAACACAAATCGACATGCCTGAGCCGATTTTTGCTGGCTCCTTTAATGCATGTGATTAACATAATTACCCTAAGGTAATATTTATGAATTAACATTATGATAGTATCGGATACATTACTTCCGATAGTACAATTATATTTACTCTAAGCTTTGCAATATTTAACGACTTTTAGATCGCGATTATTTAAACAATAACCCTGATTTAGACCTATTGTATCATAGACAAGGTTTTAATTATTATACACAAGAATTAGATGTGCTTCTTATTCTCTTCCTTGGGTCCTGCATTACCCTTGGAAGTATATCCCTAAGATGCACTTAAATATATCTGAATTCTATTTTCTATTTATATTTGTAAGGACCCGAGGTCATATAGCTATCCTTGGAAGGAATTGCATCCTTGCGAAGGATTAATTAACATGCTACCTCACATTACCGTTGTTATTTACCTTATTTCCCTATGATACATATACGTACAACCATTTCTATCCAGTTACTTGGATCTATATTTAACTTATCTATAAGACACATTAAAGCTTATAATGCATGCGCACACCTTACCTGAGGCTAGAACGCATCCACCCATTGAGCCGACGTCGAGTAATTTGGAGATGACTTGGTCGTTACATTGCTCCCATACTTTTGCTCCACTTCATTGGTGTAGTTAGCTACTACGTCAATCTCGCACGTTGAAGGCCTCCTGAGCACTAAGGTATCTATCTATCTTACGCTCTATTCGCTTCGGCCATTGCCGGAGTGAACTCTATTCTATGGGTCGATCAATTCGATGCAAGTACGTTCAATCATAAGATTGATCCCTCCCACTTTCTTCGAAAAGAAAATGGCACCCCTTCAATGACGTTGTACACAACGTCATATCTATCCTCTCCCCTTAAGAGGTTATACGCTTCTTACTTAGCGCATTACTTTACTAGCCTTAGCTAACATATATAACCATCTAAGATGGATGCACATATTATGTTATCATTTATTTCAATATAGTTATGGGTTACCTACTTAGTTAGAACGATTCCAAACCACAAGGTTTTGTCATGACGACAATTCCTTTTGTCTCAAAAGACTATTTGATTACTATAATTCTTATTTTAGATGTACCTTACATGTATTATTCTTTTATATTCTAGAGATTCCCCCTTTCTTAGTTATTTAAACTCTTAGAATATTCCTACCAATCGAATTGATGCCATCGTAACAAGTTGGCCGGACTTGTTAGATTACTTCTTTTCTTTCGGTTGGATTATTCTTTTGGAGGTGCTAGATTTATACATGGTCAACAATTATCCTAGTAATGATTCCTTCTTAGCGAGGAGATCAATCTCACCAAGTGGTTTCAATACGTTGGATGACTGTTAACAATCGTGTATAATTTTAATCACTCCTATGCATTTCCTTCCCAATCCTTGACGCTTAGCTCAATATTGGGGCAATCCTTTCAGCGAGCATATCCGACAATGCCTTCTAATCCCAATATGGATGTTGCCGTCCGTACATTTAACCTACTAGGCCCCATGGCCTTAGATCTCTGAGCTTGCTAGAAGCTCATCCACTCGTTGCCTGCTTGAAGTAGCAAGGTACGTTCTTCTGAGTCGCTCGATACTTCAATCTCCTTGACGGTGGCTCCTCTTTGATGTAGAGGCTGGAGGCTTTGATGGCGTAGTTGATCACTTGAATCTTCCATGCCGCTTTTCAAAAGCCTGAAGGTGGCGCCGTTGAAAAAGATCTTTCATCTTGAACTCTTTGTCTTGGCAGCTAAAGGACGACTCTGTATCCAATATTGTTTCTCCGACTCCATCGACGTCTCATACGTCAAGTCCTCTTGTCGTTATTGTGTTGCTCGAAGAGTGTTGAGGATGTTGATTGCTTCACCCCTGCAAATTGCGTGACATCTCTTCCTTTGATCTGTTACGCTATGGGAGGGAAGGAATAACAAGGGAACTATACATGCAAAGCATATAGCTTACATAATTACAATTCCTAGGATGGGTCCTATGATAGGCATATACTGGAAGTGAAGTGGTGTTCTCATTGAGCTTTGTAAAACATTGAGTACAAATGGATCCCTCACTAGGGATAGATACATTTGAAAATATGAACTTTAAATGCTCCGAAACTAGACAATCATCGAGAGCATGATGAAACTAAAGAATACAACATAAAGATGGTTTTATCCGCCACTTGGTCGATGCAAAGGTGAGAAGGCTCGGTGACTGCTCCTCATCGGGAAGAAGAACCACGCTCTTCTTAGGTTGTTGAGGAAACCCAAGCAAATAGTTGAAGCACGACCCCACGCACTATGGCAACCACAAGACCTTAAACAATCCTGCAGAATCAAGGATGAAAGAAAAATAACCTGTCAATGAGTTAGATGCCATAGGCAAGAAGACTCGGAGGCTCCAGGGCCACGCCGAGAAAGAAACAACAGCCGACCAATCGGGAACCGTCCGCGGAATGACCATCGCGGGAAAAAACAACTGATTAGTGCTGCCTCGGAGGCTACAGCGCCACGCCGAGAAAAAACAATAAATATGATCTCGGAGGCAACCGCGCCACGCCGAGAGAAAACATGAATAATAAATATTGACTCAGAGGCTACAATGCCACACCGAGAGAAAACATGAATGAATAAATAAAATACTCGTGCCAAGCCGAGAAAGAGTAAACCAATAAGTATGCCTCAGAGGCTACAATGCCACGCTGAGAATGCAAAGTTAAAGGACATAGAAAAGGAAATAATGAACACGATCAAATGAAAAAACCATCAAGGGAGGGAGGGTGAGGGAAACTGATAGGATAGAGAAGAAGGAGAAATCTAGCTCAGGAGAACGCCGATGATAGAACAATGAAGAGAGGCTGAATAAATAGGATGAGTGACAAAGGGACGTCCCCATCCAAGGAATGTCGGTTCTATTGCTGTCGCAATAGAACCGTGGCATTCCTAGGATGGGTCCTATGATAGGCATATACTGGCCGATAGAAGAGGAACAAACTCAAAAACCTACTCAACATAGAAACTGAAAGGAAGAGAAGCTAAAGAGAAATATAGTATAAAGAAAGGGAGAAACGAGTCTACAAGGTCGCTGGAAAAGAATGCATAGATAAGGCTGACGGCAATCAAAGTAAAAGAAAGGAAGAGGAAACTAGGAAAAATGGAGGAAAAAGGGGATAAGGAGAAGACAGAGACAAAGGAACAGATAAGAGCAAGAATGCCGGAATGCAAACAATGGAATGAATAAAAAATGAAGGAGAACACGATGGAGGAATGCTATGAGGGATGGAAATGGGAACATAAGAAAGAAGAAGACAATGGAATAGTCCAGTAAGAGATGAGGGAAGGAACTTATGGGACAACCGCAGACAGAGCCACGAACATGATGTCATCATCAAAGTAACGACCTCAAATGACCAATGTCCAATAAACACTACACTAACAAAGATATTATAAAAGCAAACGATTCTAACTAGCATAGAAAAGGAGCAAGAAGACAAAGAAACCAAAGAAGGAACCAATGTGACTAATATAGTAATAATGTCACTAGAGTTAAACGGAACAATAAGCTAAAGAAAATAAATTAAGGAAACAATGCAAACACAACCAAATAGAGAAAAGATATTAAATGGAGCTACCGAGATAATGAGGAGCGCACCAAACCCATAATGAAGCATGTAGAATCTAATGGAATAAAGAAAGGGAGGAACGAGTCTACAAAGGTTACTGCAACAAAAGAGAAAGCACAAATGAAGCTGACGGGACACCTGGAACAAGTGGAGTGAATTCACAAATAGAGACAACAAAGGATCAATGCGAAAGACATAGAAACAAACACCCAAGTGACCCAATATAAAACACCTAGAAACAAACAAATCGACTGATAGACTGGAACAAATGGAGATAAAGGCACCAAGTACTTGGAAAAAGGGAAAATATGGAAAAAAGACGAGCAAAGGAGGGAAAAAGGCACATTTAGATAATGAAGCAATGGCAAATGGATGGATAAGAATAGCAAAAAACATGTCCAGGGAATACAGAATAACTGGAATGATGATATCAAGAAAAGAAACAGAACCCAGAGCAAAAAGGACAACTGTGATAAACCGGACTAAGCATAAAAAATTTAGCGCACTTGGCAAGGTGCACAACTCGCAGTTAGAAGCATAGAAAAGTTATGCAAAAGACCCGAGTGAAACAATTAAAATGACATAAAAGGAGCTAGAGGTACCAATCACGAGTAAATGGCACAAAGGGATCAATATCTATGTGAAGCAAAAGTTAAACTGAAGCAAAGAACTAAATGTGGCATGCAAAAGGATCAAAAGAACTTATGAAAGTATAAGGAAAAATGCCATAGGGACACTGGGTTAATGAAACAATGTCATGAACAAGAACTTACCAAGCTCAAAAAAGTACCAAGCCAATGACAGCATAAAGACATGCCAACTGCATTTACTAAGAACTACATCACCAAAATTGTAAAATATAGAGGAGAACGAGCAAACAAATTAGTATGGGACAAGAATGCCCTCACAAGACAAAGGGAGCAAAGCAGAGGAACTAAACAATGATGCGCAAAAATCAACAAAAAGGGAACAGGAGAAGAATGGGGTAGCCAAGATAAATGGAACATAGCAGGCCAATGGAGCAGATAGATAGACAACATATGGGTTTGGTACAAATCAAGCACATAGGAGCGGATAGAACAGATGGAGGAAAACAAACAAATGGAACAAATACAAAATCTGTAGGCCAAAGGGGCAAAAGAACAAATGAGATATGCGAACTAAAGATACAAATGTGCCAATGGAACAGATAGATAGTTAAGAAAAAAGGCAAACTAATGGTACAAATCCAACAAAGGCAGATAGAACAATTGGGAAAAAACAAGACAAATGGAATAAAAACACAAAAACGACAAGCAAACGAGTAGGTAACACATACAAACTAGCTAAAGGCCACTGATGCAACAAATCGAATGGCACAAAATACCTATGATAGAGATAATAGCAAAAGGAGGTAAACAAATAGATGCAAAAAAGAATGCGAGAAAGAAAAATGTTCAAAGGAGCAAATGAGGTAAAAAGGAGTAAGATGATCAAAAAACACGTGGAGCTGAGAGACGATAGCTGCTCAGATAACCAAGGAGATAGCGGAACCGCAAACGATAAACACTGAGGTAACAAAGGAGAAAATGCACCAAAAGCTTCGAGTTAGCAAGGCGACAAAGAACACGTCAAGAAACGAAAAAATAAGACCCAGTGACTCACTTGGGAGCATGTATATAGCAAATGAAGAAGCATAATCCCCAAAACCAATGAACCAAAGAGCGATAAGAGAAATGGAGCAATGGCCACAATAGAATGGAAGGGGCAACCAACCTAACTCAAGGCATAATTCGTATTGCAGGAGTAAACAGGGCAATGGTATCCAAGGTGACAATGAAAATGGAAGAAAAAAGAATGAGATGAATCAATGGACGAAAACTGGAGAACATAATGCATCCATGAAACTGAACAACTAGAATGGACCAAACAACTAGAATGTCCATGCATATAAAAGGCTATGAAGATAACTGTAAGTCATGAGGAGAACCAAAGTACCCTGTTTCAATGCCGACCACTAGTATTAGATGCCAAAAGCATGGGAATGTGCTAGAAATCCCTAACCAAGGAATGATATTGAAACTCTTAGAAATAAAGAAAGAGCAAAATGAACGAGATTCGGCAAAATCTAGTCAAAGTGAGCACATGGACAATCGAAGAACACAACAAACGTAGAGTAAGGAACATTCGGACCCTGGCAACAAAGACTCCAAGATTGCAAAAACACAAAATTCGATGAAACCAAGGATAAAATCACATGAATCCATGCAAAAGGGAATGGACCAATTTTTATGTAGTATCGATGCCCAGAGAATGCATCTATAAATGACCTCAAACTATTAATGAAAAATAAGGGATGAATGAAACCAAAAGAGGATCAAATCGATGCACATTTGATGCCAGAACTACATAGAAAAGAAAAATGCACAACAAGTAGAAAAAAGGCTTAAGATGCACAACATGAATGGAGAACAAATAAATGTCAACAACGTACAGAAAAGAGTCAATAGACACCCCCATTAATACGTGTAATGTAATACTAGAAACTAGACGAATTATCTGTCAAAAGTGCTTATTGTGAACCAAGGCGGTACCATACCGACCCCCTTGAGTGCAAAGAAAAAACTATGTAAATCATCAACAGATGCACCCAAGTAAAGAATAAAACCGGGTCTAATAAAGCCATACCAATGAATCGGTGAATGTACCCAACCTGTAACGTCTTGAGTAAAGGGGTCATTATCTGTGTAAGGCTTGAACAACTCCCCTCTAGATAATATAGGCTCCTGGAAATCGCTCGCCAATTCGAAAAAACCCCATTGTTGGTTCCGAACCCTATGACACGAAAAGGAAAATCCTATGAAGCTTGCAAAAAATGAGTCAATCCAATGTTGAGCTCTAATGTTGCCAAATTCGAAAATAAACCCGCAATGTCAATGATATCATACTGGTACTAAAAAAGATAATGCGCCGAGACAAATAGAGCATCTGGAACAAAGCACATATCTACAAGAAACATACGAAAAGACAAATGTAGCATGTGGACCAAAACAGCAGAACGAAGTCGATCCCTGACGAAAAATTTATGAAACCAGGACATACCTTGGTTGGGTATCGAACTCAGGGCCTCCAAGTAAGGGATGGAACTTACCAATAACCACAACAACAATGACACATCGACTTCGAAACCTACGATATAAATGATTTAAATCCATTAAAACAAATGAGAACAAAAAAGGTGAGCACCCGAATATTGGGGGTGCCACAGTTGAACTGAAGATCCGCATTGAAGCAGGGTGGTCGTAGGTAGGAGCGTAGGTGGGAGAGACATGAGGTAGTGTGTGAATGAAGGAATAAAAACTATAATATAGAAAGCTCGGAGCTTGTCAATAAAGAAACACTCCACAAGGTGAAAGAGCAAAGAGAAGCCAACTCGGGATTACATGGGACCAAACATTGGGAGTACTAAACTCAAGACCGCATCCATCATAACCAAGGAGATGACAAAGGCATGTATTTGGAAACCCGGCCAGCTAGACTAGTCTTGTGGTGAGTTGGTTATTTGGCCTTATTTGGTGTGGAAAATGAACCATGTCAAATATGGGATATCCAGGTGATGGTATCCCCTTACAACTTGCCAAACTAACAAAGGAAAAAACCTGGGCAAAGTCGGCGGACACCATGCGGCAAGGGATGTCTAAATTCGGTGCATGCTTCCACCTAAGTCCGTCCGTGTATGGCCAAGGTATCATAGATCCGATGCAAAAAATCCTTCCAGGAACCTAGATCAGAAAAGCAGGGCCAGTCCGGGACTTGGACTGTGCTGGAACAGGCCGGTGTTCCTTCTGCGATGGATCCTCCTTGCTGTGGTAAAAAACTTTATTGCAATATAGAAACATCAGTTCCGAAGCTGTAAGACGAGTGCAAGATCCAGTCAGTATAAAGAGATCTTGCTTGCGAGAGTTTCCTCCTCAGTGACCAACAACTTGCAAAGCTCAAATCCACAGGCGTACAGAGGCAAAATACCAGAGATGCTCCAGAACTAATACCAAAAAACTTCAAAGAAAACTATTAGAAACCACCAGCAGCAAACCGTTAGAAGACGTTCAGTCGGATTTGTGGCAGAGTTATAGAGAAACAAGCTTACAAACTGTGCTGGATTCCGATCCAATCAGAAAGAAAAATGCCCAAGGAACAAATAGCAGCTTCCCAAGCACCGTTGCACATCGATCTAAGCACCGTTGCA
The DNA here is from genome assembly GCA_021234155.1 of Isoetes taiwanensis. NCBI lineage: Eukaryota > Viridiplantae > Streptophyta > Lycopodiopsida > Isoetales > Isoetaceae > Isoetes > Isoetes taiwanensis. The sequence goes on from JAJEKV010000744.1 coordinate 37,863, forward strand.
AATCGATCTGAGATCTAGTGGCCACAAAAAACCCTATGTTAAGTCTTTCGAAATTCCCAAACCGGCTGCATCAAACTGCTGGGTCGCAAAGGAATGCAACGAATCAAGATATTAAACATCAAAAGCACAAACTGGAAAAATCAAAATAAACAAAAACCGTTCAGGGCTACAATCATCGATTCATGTCAAGCCATGATCTGCATCTTCCAGCCATGATCTGCATCTTCAAACGGAAACCATGGCGTGGGATCAAGTCTCATGCCAAAAATCGTACTACAGCATGAGATAGAAACCAGGAACAAACAGCAAAAACCATCAAAAATCGTACTACAGCATGAGATATTAAACATCAAAAGCACAAACTGGAAAATTAAAATAAACAAAAACCGTTCAAGGCTACAATCATCGATTCGTGTCAAGCCAATCTGCATCTTCATGCCATGATCCGCATCTTCAAACGGAAACCATGGCTTGGGATCAAGCCTTATGCCAAAAATCGTACTACAGCATGAGATTGAAGCCAGGAACCAACATCAAAAACCTAAAAATTTCCTAATAGTAGATGTGATAGGATAGAGAAGAAGGAGAAATCTAGCTCAGGAGAATGCCGATGATAGAACAATGAAGAGAGGCTGAATAAATAGGATGAGTGACAAAGGGACGTCCCCATCCAAGGAATGTCGGTTCTATTGCTGTCGCAATAGAACCGTGGCATTACTACTAGAGCTATTAGGTCCCCCTTGTGCCTCCCTTCGAGTTTCACACCTACTCCTTGGCGATGTCATCGGTGTTCCTCCCGTGCAATGGTGTTGGTGCTCATACTCCGGGTAACTTGTTGATATACTTGGGCCCTCCGATGTTTGTCGGCTATGGCACACACGCTTTGCTAGTCGTTCATGCTTTTGACATTTCAGCCCGCTTCCTGATCCTGTTCTTGGGCTGTAATTGTTCCTCCTTCATGATACTTGAAGCTATTTGGAGGCGTCTCTTGAGGCTGTGCGCGATTCCTTTGGCTATACTCCTCTGGAGTTGTTCTCTTCTGCAGTTGTTCTTTGAATCATCCATCCTTGGGTTCACCAAGTTGCATGCAAATCCGCGTGCAAGTCATCGGCTTGGCTTGCCTAGTTGCTTCTCCATCGAGCTTTCAATCTTACTTGTTTGATCCCCTCGATCACATGGCTTGGACGTTGTCACGTTCCACAGTGCTATGCCGTCTTCTTGTCTTGAGGTACCTTCCGGTGGCTTTGATTGTGCTCGTCAGTTTTGATCCTCCTGTTGCCTCTAGGGAGCTCGTGGAAGAAGTCGGTTGCTAGCACTTCTCCAGCTTTCAGTTCCTGACCTTTGTCCCTCTATGCATGTCGGTCTCTCTGTCAAGTAAAGCATCATGGCTCTCCTCCCTGCTGGCTATATTGTCGGGATGATGGATCCTCCTTGAGTTGAAGAAGTACCTGCCTTAGATATACTCTTGTCGTTGAATAGCCTGGCTATTATCTTGAACTCTCTTTTTGCCGAAGGTGCTTCAGTTGTTATCCTTGTCGTTAAGGTGTCAAATGCTTCTACCTTGGGCATTTGATGTGTCCATGTCGGAGATATGATCGGCTTCTTCTCTTCTAATTACTGGTAGGAGTACCTGACGAAGCCATCATCTAGTTGTTGGAGGCATATCTCCTCGTTGCGGTGCCTTTCGTAAGTGCGTCTCTATCTAATACGCGTGTCATAGTGCATCACCCTATATTACCACAAGGTGGAATTATGGTCGTCGAGATGTTGCCTTCTTAGTTGGCTCGTTGATGTCGGGGCGTTCCTCCTTCTATTGTTGAGGCCACTCGTGTCATAAGTTCGTCAAGTGTTGCTGCTGCCACAAGATGTAGTGTTGCGTCCTGACGATGTCCTGGTGCAGCGCTGATGATTTTGACATGACCGGTGTTGTCTCTTATTCTGACATTGGGTGGACGAGCGGTCTTCTACTTGAGGGCACTTCCGGAAGTGTTTGGAGTCAAAGGTTTGCTTGGCCTCTGGTCGTTCTCCCTCGTACTTGCTCTTCCATTTTGATCTTGGGCTATAGTTGTGCTTCCTTGCTTCCTCATTTGGTGGTCGAAGTGAAGGAGCTTCCGGATCTAAGCGCTAAATCCGTAAAACATGACTCTAAACTCATGTTTCCCCACTATATCTGTGAACGCCCGAGATATACAATAGACATATATACGCATTTACATTGGGATTTTAATTCATCCACTTTTCCAAAACAATTACGAAGATCTACTTAAATGTTTATGCTCCTTTAGGGTTTCCCCTCCTCCTAAAACGTTTGATTCTTCGGTTTTGCTGCATCTTCTTCGTTCTGGTTGACTCCGGAATTCTTTGAGATGCTGCTACTATTGTTGAGCTTCATGTCTGATCCGAGCTCGTCACCCCAAGTTGCGAAGAGTGATCCCTTGAAAAAGATGCTCCTCCTTAATGTGTATGTCCGTCGTAAGGAATGCGGTGACCGCTCAACGTCCCTACATGTGGTGTGTCGTTGCAAGATTGCCGATGTGCGGTGCCATTGATCGCTTGAGTAGGGTCACCTGGCTGTTACAGTCGGGCATTCTTGAATGTCTTCGAAGCTCTGAGATCGTGGTCGGTAGGCAGGCATTGTCATTCCTCTGCAGGTTGAATTTCTGAGTGCGACTCCTGTTGCTTGGGCTTTGCTTCATTCCGAGGTGCCTCTCCTGTGCTTGGAAGTGTGGTCATCTCCATTGCCCCTACCATGGCTCCTTCTAGTCGCCTTTGCGTGATTTGTACGTGCTGGCTAAGTCGTCTCCTCCGTCCCTTGGGTTCTATCCATTCGCGTCTCGCCCTCCTTGACGTAGTAAGGTCGTCCTTCCTTTGGTTTCTAGGTGTTTCTGGGTCCGGAATTCTTGTTCGAGCGGAATATTCTCCTCCTTGATATTGCCCCTAATGCTGATATGGCCTTCAAGTTGGAGATGTTCCCTGATATGCGTCTCCTCCCCCTCATGATCTCCTACTTTTTGGAGCCGATGAAAGTTCTCCTGCTGGTGCAAGGGAGCTGGAAGCTTGTCCTGGTCAGCCTTAGGTGCTTTGTGGTTGCCTAGCTTGGTTGCTCCTTTTGTTGACGTTGCATGACATTCGCTTGAGCTGCTGGGCTGCAAGGTCGTGGTTGTCTTCCCTCCAGTTTCTATACGCTCCTGTGTCGCCATGAGTTCTCTCCTCGACGGAAGATTATGCCCTCTGGCCCTAGCTCGTGATGCTAACGCGGCGTCGATGTCTAACGTCTTCCTGCACCTGAATTTTGCTGCCTTGCATTCTTCCATTTGAAACTCGTGGGCGTCGAATTGGTGAAGGCGTCGAGATCCTCTTTCTGATGTGACCTCGTGGACGTGGTTGCCGGGAGGTTGACATCTAGAAGATTCTTGATGCTGTTGGTTACCAAATATTCTTCCCATTTGATGAAGATTGATGATAGGCTGGTGGTGTTCAGTTCTACTCGTTTGTCGGTTGAGGTGTTTGTCGTTGTGCTTCCCTCTCTTGGGTCTGCCTCTTCGGTCTCCTCTCCTTATCTGTCTGTACATCGGCTGGGACCTTGATGTCTTCAAGAAGTTGCGCCTCTAGCTCTTATGTGGCTCTGGCCCCGTCCTTCGAAAGTAACGCTCGTATATCCTAGAGTCTAAGGGTCTACTTGAAGGAGTTTCCTACAACATTTTGGGCTCTATAAGCAAGCAAGATGGCTCGAGCAGCATTACTGGAGACATATCTATAATCTACAAGTCTATGGATATTAGGACGTGTGGTATGGCATGACATGAGGGTTGTTTTGCAAAACCTCCATGATGTTTGAGGCATACTCTAAGGTCCTAGCAAAGTTGGTTTGGGGGAGTCCAATCTCTACACATGGAGTGACTTGGGCAGCTCTAGACTCTAGCTCATTTCTAGGTATCCTGGCAATAGGGAGTGTCAATGTGGCAGCTGTATAAGTCAAACTCCATTAGAAGGACACAGAATTAGGTCAAGGTTTATGCCTTTGGCATGAGCAGAGGTGATGTACCAACAGTTGGACTTGGGTTGCTATGCTGAGGTCTAGATGACTATAACAAAGGGGACTTGGTAGTTCTATCTAGGAGTAAGGCATCAGCTTTGAGCCGAGAGCAATACTTGCGAGATACTAATGGGGTATGCGTCTATTTACAAACAAACCACAGTTTGGGAAAATAATTCAAGGGTTTGAGCAATTTTGGCCATTTTGAGCTGGGGTTTGACATTTCTAGCCTAATTTGAGGTCATAAATGGATTCTAGGTTGTCTAATGGTCCTATTGCAACAAATTTCAGGCGATTTGGAGCTCTGTAGCTCAAGTTATGGAGGTTCAAAGTTTGGAGGTCTCACACATTGCGCCCAGACCAATAATGAACTTTTCATTTTCGGTCCTGGAGCAACGTGTGAGACATTGGCTCTAAATGGGTTAAACTTGTCCAATTTGGATGATATAAGGGTCTAATTCTGCTAGATTCGTCGAGTTAGGCAGAATTGACCCCTTATTTGATCAATTTGGAGCAGTTTTGGGCACTTTTGGGGCATGGTCTCACAGCATGGTCTCACACGTTGCGCCCAGACCAATAATGAACTTTTCATTTTCGGTCCTGGCGCGACGTGTGAGACATCCTCTCGAATTGGCCTAGGATGTCTGTTTTGACTAAAACAAAAGCTAAAACTTACTAACTCAATTTAATTAAGTAATTTCATACACTTATAATTTACTCTAAAACACTTTGTATTAAACAAAATTTTATCATTTGCGAAATTAATAAGGCTCTCCTTTGATGTAGCTGGCAAGCTGCATGTCCTTCTTCATTAGTGTTACTCTCTTGGCGTGTATTGTGCAGGCTGTTGAGTCTTCAAAATGTTGGACCAGCTTCTGCTCTGCTGCTTCTTGACCCTTGGCCTCCCGCTCTCGTTCTGCCCTCTCCTCTTCTTGTTTCCTTCGGCCTCCTTGGCCTCTGGCTGTTTCGCCTTGTCGAGGAAGTCGAGCGGTCTGTTTGGTGCGCGTCATGTCGATCGGAGTCTTGGTGTCTATCAAGATGCTGTCTCTATCTAGCTTAAGGGTCTTGGTTCTAAGTCTAAGGCTTGGCCATTATTATTATCTAACATTATTAAAGCTTAAATCTAATTAAGAATCATATTTTAAACATAAACGATGCCCGCCCTCAGTGGTTGGCACGGGGGGGTTTGGGGGGGTTTAACCCTGTGGGTAGGAGGTTCGATTCCCGCTACTGTGGGAATTCTTTTAAGATGAGGTTCAAATAGATTGAAAAGCTAGACTAATCTAGCTAATAACTAGCTTAAAATTCGAATTACCAAGTTACCCTAGCTGCGGAAGCGTAATATACATGTCAGGGCCTACCTAGCTGCGGAAGCGTAATATACATGTCAGTCTCCCTCAGGGCCTACCTAGGCCCTAGCTGCGGAAGCGTAATATACATTCCCTCAGGGCCTACCTAGCTGCGGAAGCGTAATATACATATCAGTAGTATATACATCAACATCACATAACCATCTCATAATATATCTCGAAAGATGGCTCGTTACATATTTGCATAGACAAAGATCACATAAGCATCTTGAAGGATAGCTCATTACATATCTGCATAGACAAAGATCACATAACTATCTCAAAGATCACATAAGCATCTTGAAGGATAGCTCATTACATATCTGCATAGACAAAGATCACATAACTATCTCAAAGATCACATAAGCATCTTGAAGGATAGCTCATTACATATCTGCATAGACAAAGATCACATAACTATCTCAAAGGATGGCTCATCACATATCTGCATAGACAAAGCTCGAAGGATGGCTCATTACATATTTATCTCAAAGGATGGCTCATCACATATCTGCATAGACAAAGCTCGAAGGATAGGATGGCTCATTACATATTTGCATAGACAAAGATCACATAAGCATCTTGAAGGATGGCTCATTACATATCTGCATAGACAAAGATCACATAACTATCTCGAAGGATGGCTCATCACATATCTGCATAGACAAAGATCAGTACATCGCATATCTGCATAGACAAAGATCAGTACATCACATATCTGCATAGACAACCCAAGGCTCAGACTCATCTCACATATCTGCATAGACAACCCAAGGCTCAGACTCATCTCGAAGGATGGCTCATCACATATCTGCATATAACCATCTCGAAGGATGGCAAAGATCAGTACATCACAAGATGGCAAAGATTAGTACATCACAGGATGGCAAAGATCAGTACATCACATATGAGAATCCTACCCAAAATCCTACGCAAGGCTCAGACTCAAGAGGATGACTGACGGCTTGGGTCTCCAGAAGGATGGCTCATTACATATCTGCATAGACAAAGATCACATAACCATCTCGAAGGATGGCTCATCACATATCTGCATAGACAAAGATCAGTACATCACATATGGGAATCCTACCCAAGGCTCAGACTCAAGAGGATGACTGACGGCTTGGGTCTCCAGAGTTCATTGCAGACAGAATTCATGGCAATGGATTTGGCTGGCATAAGAACATGGCATAGGGTTGTCCACTCCATCCGCCCCTCCTGTGCACACTTTGTAGAGTAGGCTGAGAAGTGTTGGGACCTGACTATAGCCCGCCGGATGCATAGCCAAAAGGGCTATTCCTGGGTTGCATTTCCCCAGTTCCGATGGGGCAGGTAGGGATCACTCCCTCCAGAGGTCTACATGCTGACTCAAGGTGACTAGAGGGCCACTGCCCTTATTCGACCGAACCCACTGGAAAGTGAACACCACTTCACGGGTGTCGAGCCCATGCCTTACCCGCACTCAGTGGTAAGCCATTAGACCTAGTCACAATGATCCCGGTAGGCCTTACACACCAGAGGGATCGTTCAAGAGTCAGAACACGAACCTCCTTATTAGCCAGTCTGGCCCCTTCACCCACAACCAGGTGTGGTTCTTGTACACAAGCCAAATCTACAGTGTGCTAGAGAGGCTACTCTAGGAGCATCAACTACCAAGCTTTAGGGCCTCTACCCCCCTTCCCAATACAAGGAGTTCACAGAGATATATCATCCATATACATCATAGAAGAGCTAAAGAACTAGATCTAATCTATATCATAGAGTTAGGTTCTTTAGTCAGAGTCTGGTATCTAGAGATCTAGAGGGCTGCTATGGCCAATTTAATAGGCTAAACCTACTGATTCAATGACTAGAAGATGGTTGAGGCTATTTAATTGACTAAATACCTGATCCTTGGGTTGCTCCTCCTGACCTGAGTTCGACCATCCCACTGAATTTGCTTTCGAATCGAGGGAAACTAATGGTGCAATTCGCTCAGATAGAGTCTGGGAGGCGGTTTTGGCTCTTGGAGCAGCCAAAACAGAGCTCTAAAACCCTAGGAACGAAAAATGGGCAAGTTAGGGTTTCTCCTCCTAAAGGTTAGGCTAGGGTTTCCAATTATCCCTTTAGGCATGTGGGATAATTGGGAATGGGCCCACTTGCCTTTAATGACTAGGTGGCAAAATGTGCCCACATGGAAAGGTGTGCACCTTAATAAATGTGCATATTAATTACAATTGCACATACCTTGCAAGTTGCCCCCTAGGGCTACTCACACAGCTACTCGTACAGACACACGTCGGTCGGAGTGGCGGTATGCGGCGTTAGGCAAGATAAAGTATATGTCATGGGGCCGATATCTTTGGCTTTGGAACGTCACACACACCACACCACCAGACTCCACCATGTCCCACACCACACCCCTCCACCACACTCCACCACCACCACACTCCTCCACCACCACCACACCCCACCACCACATACCACCATGTCCCACACCACACTCCACCACCATCACACCACACCACATACTCCACCACTACCACACACCCCACCACCACCAAACCCCACCACCACACCCCACCACCACCACCACCACCACCACACTTCACCACCCTGCACAATGTCCCACCACTCCTTGCTACCACCACAGCGTGTTGTGTGGTGTATACTGCGCAGCATATGTTGTGTGGTGTGTGGTATGTGGTGGTGTGTAGAGAGTACCTTGTGTTGTGTGGTGTGTTATTGTGGTCTTCCATCAGTACGTAGCTTACTATGTTAGGAGGCTGACATATACGTAGTGTTTTGTTTTGCAGACTATGGCAGACTTGTGAAGGAATGGTTGGCTGCAACATCAGCTAGGTTTGATAGATGCAAGCAAACGAGGATAGAAAAAATGATATCAAAAGAAAGATTGAGTTGATGGAGCATAAAGCATCAGAAATTAGAGCTGATTTGCACAGATGGCAATCAATCATGACAGCAAATTCGACGGGTTGTAAGCGAACTAAAGGATGAAAAGCTAAATGGTACAGTGTTGCCTGGGCTGAATCAATTAAATAAGGAACTAGCAGAAACTGAAATTGAGCTAAAGGCATGTGAAGACTTACTACTGGAGCTGCAACCTCGAATGCAAAGATTTGAGATTTTTACGGCGTAGTGGTCATGACACTCCTCCTTTAGATCCCGTGACTTCCAATGCTTCCCGAGGCGTAAGAAGAGGGTGATGAAGGTTGTCCATTTTGTGGACGTTGTCTGAAATGGGAGGGTAAAATGTTGCCAGTTGTGATAGCAGAATGCAGTCACCAGTATCACATTCCATGTCTATCACACCATTTGAGGTAAATATTATCAACTCTAACCCTCGTCTAAAGACTCTATTGATTTTGAATTTGTTTTGCAGACACTCTAGAACCTGCTACAGCCCCAGTTGTGCCCACATTATGACTGAGACATGGCTTCTGGCTTTTGGTGTTCGAGTGGTACCACAAGAACCAATAGACACAAGTAAGTGCCTTAACTAATGTTTACTGATGTTGTCACAGGTCTACTGACTTAGTGTTTGTAGAATTGCAGATCCAACAGTTATCCATGCCTCGATCAGTTATGAGACTGCAAGATACCTCCTGGGTGTACCTAGAATTCACCCCATTTGATACTTCTAAGTCAATCCCAGCTGCTGACCGCGTGGAGACTCCAAAACGAAATTTGGATAGTGAACTGAATGCAGTCGTATCAAGTAAGTATCGATGCCACATACATAATTTATTTTTTTGTATTTTTCTGTGGTCTTCCTCATTTCAATTATGTTACAGAGATAAATGCTACTGCAACTGGAAGCCATCACGAAGAGATTCCTAGTGCATCTGTTTTAGGGGGGAAAATTAATTCCCTTGAGATTCATTCTGCACGGGATCCTTCACCAGAAAAAAGTTTTGGTGCTGAACGTGAGCCAAATGCGAATGCAGGTGATGAAGTTGACAAAGAAACCCCGGATCCTGGACAAGATGCAGACTGCTCAACGAGTCCAATACAACCTCAACCAAGAAAAACCAAGAGGTTACCTGAAATTCTCCTTGTTCTAGATTTTAATGGGGTTTTAGGCAAGTTTTATGACTTGAAAGAGAGGATCCCTGCATCGGCCAAACCAGAAGTGACCCTCCAGAAATTGAACCTTCAAAAGGCAGCAGTTTCCAGGCCTGGATTACAGGAGTTCTTAGAATGGTGTACATCAAAATTTAAGATTGCATTGTGGTCCAGCATGGCTAAGAGTAATGTTGACTTGTTGATGAGAAAGTTGCTGCAGGAATATAAGGGCATTCTTTTTATTTGGAATCAGGATGACTGCACCAACACAAAATTAAAAACTAGAGATGAAAAAATAGGCATCCACCGCACGGATGTGCCAATCCCCAAATTTCCCCCTTTTTTGACATAGGGGCACGACGAGGAAATGGCATGGTCCCCTAGTTCAGCCACCCTAAGTAGCTCAAAAAGCTATTTTGACTTCGGGCATGATTTCAAAGCATCTAAATTACTCTAGAGACCAACTTTTCATTTATGATTAATGGAGCTAATCTGTAGTCGATATGAGCAAATAGTTAACCTTTCGCTCAATGCACTCTTTGCCTAGTGTGTTAATCTAAACATAGCACGTACTAGGTAAGCCAAGCATTTGATCGATTGTCTAGTTCTCTCTCTTGGCATCGCCTTTGAACCCTTGAGAAAACTCTGCACATAAGCTCTCGACCACTTCAGAGGCAGGGAAGGCTGTCAAAACCAAAACCCTACGAGTTGAGTAGAGTTTAAGTATCGGGGCATAAAAAATGCTCCATCTGCTAATCCCACCATTCATGTGGTAGGTCACGTCCCAAGAAATGTTTCTAAAATGAAAAATGGGCATCCACCGCACGGATGTGCCAACCCCCAAATTTCCCCCTTTTTGATGTAGGGGCACGACAGGAAAATGGTATGGTCCCGTAGTTCAGCCAATCTATTAACCCAAAAAGATGCTTTGACTTCACGCATGCATTCAAAGCATCTAAGTTTCTCCCAAGATCAACTTTTGATTTATGATTAATGGAGTCCATCTCTACTCGATATGAGCAACTAGTTGACCTTTCGCTCAATGCACTCTTTGCCTAGTGCGTTAATCTAAACATAGCATATACTATGTAAGCCAGGCATTTGATTGATCGTCTACTCCTCAAACATATGTCCAAGGGTGACTTTGGCCATCTAGATGCAACCACATAGTCGAACTGTTATGTCATGCCTTCTGGCAATGTCCGATCGCACAATGTCCAACTTGTTACGAGCCATCGCAAAATTTGGAACTGGTACCTCGGAAGGGTTTTTTGTTCTCTCTCTTGGGGTCTCTCTTTGGACCCTTGAGAAAACTCTACATGTAAGCTCTCATTCACTTCAGAGGCAGGGAAGGCTGTCAAAACCTAAACCCTACGGATTTAGTAGGGTTTAAGTATCAGGGCATAAAAAATGCTCCATCTAATAATCCCACCGTTCACGTGGTAGACCACTTTTCAAGAAATGTTTCTAAAATAGAAAATGGGCATCCACTGCACGGATGTGCCAACCCCCAAATTTTCCCCTTTTTGACGTAGAGGCACGATGGGGAAATGGTGTGGTCCCATAGTTCAGCCATTCTAGGAGTCCAAAAAGATGCTTTGATTTCGCGCATGAGTTCAAAGCATGTAAGTTACTGTAGGGACCAACTTTTAATTTATAATTAATGGACTTAATCTCTACTCGATATGACCAGCTAGTCAACCTTTCGATCAATAGACTCTTTGCCTAGTGCATTAATCTAACTAGCATGTACTGGATGCAACCGCACAATCAATCTGTCATGCCGTACCTTCTGCGAATGCCCGATCGCACAATGTCTAGCTTCTTACAAGCCATTGTGAACTTCGGAACTGGTACCTCGGAAGGATTGTTCTCTCTCTTGGGGTCTCTCTTTGGACCTTGAGAAAGATCTGCACGTAAGCTCTCGACCATTTCAGAGGCAGGGACAGTTGTCAAAACCTAAGCCCTACGGATTTAGTAGGGTTTAATCATCGGGGAATAAAAAATGCTCCATTCGCTAATCCCACCATTCAAGTGGTAGCTCATGTCCCAAGAAATACTTCTGAAAATAAAAAATGGGCATCCATTGCATGGATGTGCCAACTCCCAAGAGCAAATAGTCATGAGCTACAATCGAAAATTACAAAGCATCCTAGGGGGGTCTAATGGAGAACCTAACATTGATCAGCCCCTCCATCTTTGAAGCAAAACAAATCTCCGTTCTACAGCTAGAATACAACAACAACACCATGCACACAATACAAGGGCTTGAACCCTTGGCCATGTGCCCTTATGATATACCTCTTGAAACGCTAGCATGGCCAAGAAGGCTAGGCTCACAATATGAAAACCCTCACATGGAAAAAATGAAATACCATCATGGAGCAGGAATATACATGAATAAATACACGTGAGAGGACTCATACCTCCACCATGTGCATAATACAAGGGCTCGAACCCTTGACCATGTGTCCTTGGAGCATATTCTTTGGAACACAACCATGGCCAAGAAGGCTAGGCACAAATTATGAAAACAATCGCATGGGGAACAACAAATATAAATATCACCATGCAATACATATGGTAAAATACACATGGGGGGACTCATACCATCATCACGTGCACAATACAAGGGTTCAAACCCTTGACCATGTGCCCTTGGGGCATACCCCGCAGAACACCCCCACGATCAAGAAGGCAATCATGCAATCATGTGGGATCTCCCAAAACATCTAATATAATAAGCACTAGGAGCTTCCCTGCGAGCTTTGATCCCTTGAACTCAAGATGATTGACAACTTAAAATGGCACCTCTCAACCACTAAGGTAAGGGGCCATCTCAAAAGATACCAAGGGCGCTTATAAGAAAAATATGCTTGGGGGGCTTATACCTCCACCTTGGGGTTCAAATACATTTAAAGCATGTTAATTAGTGCAGTTGCAGCAAGAAGATTTGATTCAAATCCAATTTCTTTGATCCAAAAAATGCAACTTCCTGCCTTCTTCAAGGCCTTCAGTGCTTGTGCATATGCTAACAATTGTGGACCTATTATGAATTTCTCCATCTTATTGCACTCTTTGAAGGATCAGAAAGGCTTCCTTACGGTGCCCTTGATGCATGTAAGCTCTAACCATAGTGCTCCGATGGTGAACATTTTGCCCTTTTATGGTTTCATATAATCTACAAGCATCAACCAAAGCATTGCACTTGACATACATCTCTGCTATTCAATAAATATCATTCTCAATTCCGCTTAGGAGGAGCTCGGCATGGACAAGTTTGCCATATACAAATTTTTTGGCCTTACAACACCACTTTAAAAACGAAGTAAAACCATAATGAAGATCAAAATATCCAGATTTATCGGCATTGTGGTGCAGCTGTTTGCAATGAGCATACCTTGTATGATTAGGTTCTCCAATATGGAGGGCAATATATAAAAATCTTGTGTGAAATCTTTGAGCAATTGGCAAGGAAACTCTATTGCCCGAGCCACTGATAAGTTAACACAATCATTCAGAGTGGTAGCATAAGTAGTTACGTAAGAATTACCCGTTTTATAATATCCTCATAGACAAAGATTACGGAATTGGCATTTGACTGATATATTTGCAATCGAACTTTTACCTATATAAATGGAATATGCTAGTAAAAATTGCAGGACAACATATAGCTAAACTAAAGAATGTTGTCACACAAAAATGTTTTCACCCTGAACCTTGTTTTGACCTTACAGCAAGACAATACAGATATGATGAAGATTATATTAATCAGGAAAATTTTGTCCAAACCCCAGCTTCAAATCTTACATACCACAAAGGTGTCTTCAGAAATCGAGTTCTGAGAATTAAGCTCTTGATGTATTATTTTAGATGTCTGAGTGTTCTTACAGCGGGCAAAGCATGTCGGTTCTAGAGCATCCACTTTCAAACTTCTGAACAAACCATAGACAAGTAGCATGTGCACATGACTACCTCCATATATGCTATGCAAGCATGAAAGACAGAAAATTGATAATGCCTACTCTACTTACAGTAAATTACATCGAGAGTTGTTTTCTCATCCCCGATTAAGCGCCAAAGAATGCAAGAAAGGCAAGAAGAATTTCTTGCTTCCATCGAAATCTGGATCAAACTTTGTCGCCATGAAATTGTAAGTTTTGTCCCGGGTGACAAAACCAATTTGTCACGAGTGCACCACAATTCACGCGTGACACTTTTTTTTCCTTTTCAATGGTCCATAGGCTACAATAAGCTAGATTAGCTATCAATATGCTCTATAGCCTTGATTAGCTACAAATTTTAAATAGTTGGTCAAGATTCCATCTTACCCAATTTTTCAATGTGCACTTTTTTATGGTTAGGTTTGTTCCATCATTACCTCTCATTTTATTCTATATTTTTAAGGGTCGATATTTGTATTTAACCAAGCTGGAGATAACAAGGTGCTACGCACGAGAAGTTGCCCCCTGGTGGCCCGAGAGTGTGTTTTCATGGGTTCTGTTTCGTTCTTTTATATTGGGTCTTGTTTGTTTTATGTGGAGTCGTGTAAATGATATAAACGCATGGTATCATTTTCTTAGCTCAAGAAGGTCCTCATTGTCGATTTGGACTCGAACATTTTGTTTGTAATATGAACCCTGTGGTCATTACATCCTGTAATTGCATTGAATCGGGCATTCCGCCAGTAAAGGCACCGGCAATGATGCCACACTTGGCGGCGCACTCATGGCTTCAGGCTTGACGGTGCACGGGCCTGCTTGCCTGGAGCCTTTACTGGGCGAAATGATCCTCCTCGGGGCAATTACCATGTGGCTGTAGTCGTATAGTCAAATGTTGTTGCTCCAAAAACATATGTTTTCATTGTCTTATAAATCAGAATCATCTCCATTTTGTGCTTTTCCATGTTGGCCATGAATTTGATATATGAATTTGGTTTCGTATGAGTATTCTTGGAAGATCTAATTGCAAAACATCAGCATGAAAGCTGCATGCACAATGTTTGACAGTGAGGAGTCTTGTAACAGCATATTTAAAAGAATGTATTGGAGCTGAATTCTTTAGAACACTGACAGAAAGAGGTGGGGTAAGATGTGCATTCAAAGTATTTCTACCAATTGCTGCCTTTGCTTTCTTTTTCAAGCATGAGAAGATTAGCGTGGCACCACATACACGGTCAGCAAACTCTCATCTGAAGCATTAGACTTGCTGCTCCCAAGTAACAGGAAAAGTAGGCAGCATGAAAGTGGAGGGCAACTGACTGAAACCTCGGTTGCATGCGGCACACTTACTAGTATTCAGATATGTTGCTTGATTCACTTTAATCTCTGATTAAGTCTGAAATCTTTGGCACTTGCCTCTGTAGGTACATGATCATCAAGCAGATATTGTATGCAAATTACTTTGTGGAGAGAAGACAACGCATTTGGGAATAAGATCATTGGGAATGGAAGGCGGTGGAAGATCATTCGGCCACTTCAAATTCAATGGAGCTCTCAATAGCTTGTATGGGTATGGATGACAGAACTTTTAATGTGGAGGAAGATTGGATATTATTCGAGTGCAAGAAGCTAGTAGAGTCTGTTACACGGCAGAAATTTTTCCCTTAGAAATAATCCCTGCCCGCGTATTGATCCCGTCTAGCTACCACCCACTCCTTGGATCCCGGATCCCCCGCGCTAGACTTGTCGGCTTGCTGCTAAGAAAACACCAACACAAGCCCGGATTTCTTCAAGAAATCCCTCTGATGTCAGCACCTACCAGGGCTTTACCCAGATCGACCTTTTGGCAGAGTCAAACTGCTCCTATGATCAGTTACCCAGCTCTTGGCTGCAACCCGACCCTATGAGTCTGATTTAATCCGGCTATTGGCAGTAGCAGACTGCCCTCAAAGCCCCACTATTAGTTTCGGAATCCAATTCCGACCCTATAGCCTAATTCATGAATTCTACAACAATCGATTAAGGCAGAAACGGCTTCTAGTCTCAAGAACCTGGTTCAACTGTCCTGCTTGAATTCGACCTCTGGGCTTTATAGAACTCATCTTAGAGTTCACCAACAGTCCTGCATGCTTGAATCTGGCCAGATCAGGCCCTTGTTCGATCCAAATCCATGCACTACAGTTCCTGTTTGAGATCTGGCAACCCGGACCTGTTCCACGATCCTGCTCCTTCGATTTCATAACAGGGCTTAACCCATCGAACCAATTAACGCCACGTGTCCTTTAATGTTTTAAAAAACCATAGCTCACTTCTAAACTTACATTTAAATACATTTGCCCCTAGGGCCTTTCATTAACATTAACAACTAATGTTAACCATGTAAGTTTACGGGTCCACTGCCCCGGTCAATCCCTGCTAGCTCTTGCCGCGCTAATATTAATAATATTAGCGCCCCCCCAGCGGACCATTACCCGCCGCTAGCCTTTATTACTAATTACCCCGCATCTCGTCACCGTAGACTGATTACAGCCAACACGGCCTATTGAACCACAACTGCCCGGCAATCGCGACCAATAGTACCCCCGTGCTCATGGACGTCCGTCAAGGGCCCGATTCCGGCTATGCCCTTGGGAGCACCTGTAACATTCCTCCCCCTTCTTTTGGACCTTGCCCTCAACGTTGATCCTTTAGATGAGGGAACTGCTGCACAAATTCCTCCGTCTCCCAGGTGGCATCCTCGGGAGACTGGTCCTGCCACTGAACCAGATGTTCTACGACATCCCTATTGCGCAGCTGCCGAACTCTTTTATCTAAAAGACGTTCTGGCGTTACAGAGGAGTTTAAGATGATCGGTATACTTTGCGGACTAACCATGTTAGCGGTATCCAGTATAGCCCTCTTTAGCTGACTTACATGAAACACAGGATGGATCCATACTTCATGTGGTAAGTTCAACTCGTACGCTGTTTCTCCAATCCTTTTAGTAATCCTAAAAGGCCCAGCATACCGCGGAGTAAGTTTAGGCACTCGACCTTTGGTTAAAGGGTGCAATGTGTTCATTCTTAATGCCGAAGGATAAACGACTCGTAAAAACACGTAATCACCTTCTGCATAAGAAATATCTCGTCTATGCTGATTAGCAGACGCTCGTGCCCTATCTTGAGCTTTTAGCAATGCTTCCTTGCACTGCCGCAGGATTGCATCCATATCATGCAGCATGTGTACTGCAACTTCGGTTCTAAGGTACTTATGCATCCCAGAATAAGCCCTTGGGTTCCGGCCACAAAGGGAGTCATCCGAATCCCCCTGTGATGGCTATTATTATAAGCAAACTCTAGGTAGGGTAGATAATCTTCCCATCTAGACTGCTTCTCATGGACAAAACTTCGCAACATGTCCTCCAAGATCATGTTTATACGCTCAGTTTGTCCATCCCTTTGTGGATGATTACCACTACTCATGTATAATCGGATCCTCAAACCTTTCATGAGGTCCCTCCAAGTGACCCGTGAACTTAGTATCTCGATCACTTACAATGGACAAGGGAAGTCCAAAAGTTGGAAATATGTTTTGCATATAGGCAACTGCTACGTCATGCCCCGTAGCCTCCCCTTTCAATGCTATAAACTTAGCATACTTGGTTAACCGATCCACTATTACCAAAATCTGAGTATGTTGCCTAGCTGTTCTAGGTAATGCGACTATGAAGTCCATACTCACGCTTTCCCAACGTTCATTCGGTATAGGGAGAGGTTGTAACAATCCCGGAGTTTTTCCATGATCCGCCTTCACCGCTTGACACACCAAACAGTGACTGACCAAGCCCCTGACTTGATCTTGCAACTCTGGCCAGTAATAGAACCTTTTAACCAACTCATACGTCTTCTATTCACCTCCATGCCCAGCTTGTGGAGTGTCATGGTGCTCACGTAGAATTGATTCCCTAAGGTCTCCACTCGAAGGAACATAAATCCTTCCCTTATCGAAATGCAAACCCTCTTGCTCAGTCCACAGCTCCCCGAGCTTGACCATTGCCGGATCTTGCTGATCCTCGGGATATGCATCCTTGATCTTTTGTATAAGATCACTTGCCAAAGTCGTCAAGGTATTTATATGCTTAACCCTTGATAATGCATTGGCAACTGGATTATTTTTGCCCGGTGTATGCTCAATGGAAAAATGGAACTCATGGAGGAAATCCAGCCACCTAGCCTGTCTCGGGATAATTTCGGCGACTTTGCAAGAACCTTAAAGGTTTATGGTCGGTATAGACGATAAACTTACGCGGCTCTTGGCTCGTCCCACTACGCAAGTAGTGCCTCCACGTCTTTAACGCATGCACAATAGCCAGCAACTCTTGCTCATAAGTTGCATAATTCCTTTCCGCAGGACTTAGTTTTCGACTTTCATAAGCCACTACATGACCCTGCTGCATCAATACTGCACCTACTGCTTGCCCGCAAGCGTCAGTATAGACCTCAAATGCATGATTCAAATCGCGCACTTTTAGCACAGGACTGCTCACTAGCAATTCCTTAATGCGCCGAAATGCCTCTTGCTGCTCTCTCCCCCACACAAAATCGTGACCTTTCTTTAAAAGATCAGTGAGAGGAGCAACAACTTTAGAAAATTTTGGTACAAATTTATGGTAATACGTGGCTAATCCCAGAAAACTGCGTAACTCTGTTACATTTTCCAGTGGAAGCCATTGCTGTACCACTTGTACCTTAGCGGGATCTGGGGATACACCGTCACCAGACAGTATATGTCCCAAATAAGCCACTCATTGCTTAAAGAAATCACATTTGGAAATCTTAGCAAAGAGCTTGTGGTCCCGCAAAACCCGAAGAACGTGTTCCAAATGAGTGAAATGTTCTTCAACAGTTTGCGAATAGATGAGAATATCATCTAAAAAGACCTCGACAAACTTGTCCAACTGCTCAGAGAACACTTGATTCATTAGCCGCATAAAGGTTGCGGGCGCATTTGTGAGCCCAAACGGCATAACCAGGAACTCATAATGTCCCTGATGAGTTCTGAACGCAGTCTTTCGTCCCCTTCCCGAATCCTAATCTGATGATAGCCACTACGGAGGTCAATCTTGGTAAACCATTTGGCACTCCCAAGATGATCCAGAATATCATCGACCCGGGGTAAAGGATATCTATCCTTTACAGTTGCCTTGTTAAGCGCACGGTAATCTATGCACATCCGCATAATACCGTCCTTTTTCTTAACAAGTAAAACGGGACTCGCAAAAGGTGATTTACTTGGTCATACAAAACCTTTGCTTAACAATTCCCTCACTTGCTTTTTAACCTCTTCAAGTTCTAGAGGACTTAATTGGTAGGGAGCACGTGCCATGGGCTTGACCCCAGGTTCAAGCTCAATTTCGTGCTCGACACCCCGCGAGGGTGGTGGTCCCTCAGGTAACTCTTCTGGGAAAACATCCTTAAAGGCATGCAAAAGATCTTTTAATCTTTGGTCTACCTCAGAGTTTACCCCGGTGTTAACCACCAATGAGTTACACGATTTGACAATCAAATCATCTTTTCTTAAGTACATCAAAGAAAAAACATTTGTATTAACTTTGAAAACCTTTTTAGCCTGAGTGGCTGACATAAGCTTACTAGGCTCTACATGCGGTAAACCTTGAACCCTAACTACTCCCTTTGACTGTAAATTGAAAACTAAGGTGTGTGTTGGCCAAAGAATCTGTGGCTCAACTTGCTGTAACCATTTCATGCCGAGAACGACATCATATCGCTTCAACTGAGCGATGTCTAAATCTATAGACATAAATGTTACAACCTTGGACTCCTTGTCCAACAACTCCAAACAAACACCCCGTGCTTGTTCATTGTGATACTGAATTTGTGGCCCGGCCTCAGACTCGATCACGTACGGAGTCACCTCGTTCAATTCCAGCCCCAGATCTTGTGCTAAATCTGCAGAAATAAAGTTATGAGTGCTTCCAGAATCAACCAAAACAACCACGTTTCTACCATTGATTCTACCTAGCAATCTGATAACTTTATCTGCATAAGAACGGGGAGTAGGGCTTACCATCTCTTCTCGAGCGATAACTGATAACGCCTTTACCTCCAGCTTATCATTTATCTTTGCAGTGCTGGCCAAAACTTTCTTGCGAGGCTTTGTGCATTCTCGGGCAAAATGTCCGACCGCCCCACAACGATAACACCCTTTAGGTTTATCAGTCTTGGCGTCACCATCCTTGGCCTTGCCCCCGGCGGCCTTATCCTTATCCTTCGGATCATTCTTCTGCTTCTTAGCAGGAGCAGATCCCTGGGAATTTCCTCCGGCCTTCTTTGCCTTCCAATTAGCAACGTTCTAAGCCTTCTTGAATTCTTCCCTACCCACCAGTTTCCTGGCCATCTCAACAGCCAACTCAAAATCAGCAGGTTCAGCTTGCAGCAGATGCGTGCGAATGCTAGCATTCCGTAGACCATTTATAAAATGATCCACGCGCATCCCTGCAGTAATATCGGGTAATCGTGAAAAGAGCGCCCTGAGCTCTGTCACATAATCCCACAGAGACCCTGTCTGAGTGAGCTCCTTCAGCTGTATGAGCGCATGCCGCCGGTCATAATGAGGTGCATACTCTTGTCGGAATAAATGACAAAATTCCCTCCAAGTACGCAGCTTCTGACCATTCTTGGTGTGAATATCCCACCACGCAGCCGCCATCCCTTCAGCTTCAGGGTGGCATATATAAGTCGAGCATTCTCGCCCTTCTTCGTGGCTACAAAATATAATTTCATTTGGTTGAACCATCGCATTGCTTGCTCCGGAGTTACATCCTTGCCATAGAAATCTGGCATTTTCACACGCTTTAGAGATTTAATCTCTTCCTCAGAAAGTTCCTCCAGGGACTCTTCTGACTGAGCAATGCCTTCTATAACATTCTGAGCTGCTGGTCCCCCGGCTAACTCTGTGTTAAATCCCGGTGGCGCACTGGTCCTGGTCGTGCAACCCCGTGAGAAACACCCTGGCTTGCCCCTGGAGCAGTGGGAGCTGCCCCAGCCACCTGCAGAAACTTCTCTACTACGCTACTCAAGCGGAGTTCTCGGGCCTTCCCTTCAGCAGCCCATTTCTGCAAGTTTTCCTGTATCAACCCCAGAGTTTTCTGAAACTTGGCTTGTTCCGCCCTTATCTCGTTCAGTTCTCCAGTTAAACGGTTGATATGACTCATACTCTCGTCAGGTAAGTTTACCGGACCCCGCTCAGTACTTGCTCCCAGAGCGTTGCCCGCATTCACATTAGCTGCACCTGCAGTATTAACGTGATCGGCACCTTCAGGAATAACTGCTTCAGGAGCAGCTTCTGGGGGTGCCCTCCCTTCCATCTCGAATTCGGGCAATTCATCATCCAGATGAATGTCCTCGAGAGCAGGTATGATGCCGTCTTCTGGCGGTTGCACTTCAGGCATACCGTCAATTGGTCTAGCCGGCACATCAGGTACAGGTCCAGTTTCAGCCATTAGGCTCTGATACCACTGTTACACGGCAGAAATTTTTCCCTTAGAAATAATCCCTGCCCGCGTATTGATGACGTCTAGCTACCACCCACTCCTTGGATCCCGGATCCCCCGCGCTAGACTTGTCGGCTTGCTGCTAAGAAAACACCAACACAAGCCCGGATTTCTTCAAGAAATCCCTCTGAGGTCAGCACCTACCAAGGCTTTACCCAGATCAACCTTTTGGCAGGGTCAAACTGCTCCTATGATCAGTTACCCAGCTCTTGGCTGCAACCCGACCCTATGGGTCTGATTTAATCCGGCTATTGGCAGTAGCAGACTGCCCTCAAAGCCCCACTATTAGTTTCGGAATCCAATTCTGACCCTATAGCCTGATTCATGAATTCTACAGCAATCGATTAAGGCAGAAACGGCTTCTAGTCTCAAGAACCCGGTTCAACTGTCTTGCTTGAATTCGACCTCTGGGCTTTATAGAACTCATCTTAGAGTTCACCAACAGTCCTGCATGCTTGAATCCGGCCAGATCAGGCCCTTGTTCGATCCAAATCCATGCACTACAGTTCCTGTTTGAGATCTGGCAGCCCGGACCTGTTCCACGATCCTGCTCCTTCGATTTCATAACAGGGCTTAACCCATCGAACCAAGTAACGCCACGTGTCCTTTAATGTTTTAAAAAACCATAGCTCACTTCTAAACTTATATTTAAATACATTTGCCCCTAGGGCCTTTCATTAACATTAACAACTAATGTTAGCCATGTAAGTTTACGGGTCCACTGCCCCGATCAATCCCTGCTAGCTCTTGCCGCGCTAATATTAATAATATTAGCGCCCCCCCTTGCAGACCATTACCCACCGCTAGCCTTTATTACTAATTACCCCGTATCTCGTCACCGTAGACTGATTACAGTCAACACGGCCTATTGAACCACAACTACCCGGCAATCGCGACCAATAGTATCCCCGTGCTCATGGACGTCCGTCAAGGGCCCGATTCCGGCTATTCCCTTGGGAGCACTTGCAACAGAGTCATTTTGCTATTATGGTGATTTTCAATTCTATTTGGATGGTAAAAAGGTTGGCTTCTATCGTGAATCTGCAGTGCAATGCAAGACCTGCAAGCTCCCGAGCACTCTAAGCATTGTAACCTTGGATAATGATAGAGTAGGTGGTTGTTCATGATCAATGTGATGTAATTTCTGTCACTAAAGTGCAGAAAAAAAAAAAGGTTGAGAATACTGGTTGAAATCAAGTTCAAATTCTGATACTCTAAAATGCATGTCAGCAAGTTCTGTTAAAGTTATATCAGCAAGTTTCCTTCATGAATTTAGCAAGTTTTCAGCTTGAATTTAGTCAATAAGTTTTCTGATTACTTGTTTAATGTTTCATTTAGTTGTTTGTATCCACACAACCATGATTCCAGCAAACTGAAGATAAGAATAAGTTCTAAGTTTCATATGTTCTAAGGTTATGATTCCAGAATATCCTATAAGTGTAGGTCAGTACTAAACCTGATATTGATTTTGAATTGTAAGTAATAAACAAGTTTCACTAAACAAGTTAAATACTAAACAAGTCCTGCATGATTCAAGTCTGTTATTGCAAATACTTGTGCTAAATTCAAGTTGCATGACTGTTATACCAGTTGCAAACTAAATACCAAACAGGGTTTACACGATTCCAGTCTGTACTTCCAAATACTTGTGCCAAAATCATGTTACGTGTCTTATACCAGTTGTAAGTTAAATACCAAACAGATTTTACATGATTCTTAAGTCTGTACTTCCAAATACCTGTGCCAAATTCAAGTTGCAAGTTAAATACTAAACAGGGTTTACATGATTCTTAAGTCTGTACTTCCAAATACTTGTTCCAAATTCAAGTTGCAAGTTAAATACCAAACAGGGTTTACATGATTCCAGTCTGTACTTCCAAATACTTGTGCCAAATTCAAGTTGCATGTCTTATACCAGTTGCAAGTTAAATACCAAACAGGGTTTACATGATTTTCAAGTCTGTTATTGCAGGAAATTCCTGTCTTGTACTTCCAAGTACTTGTGTGAAATTCCTGTCTGTACTTCCCCAAGTACTTGTATGTATTTCAAGTTGGAAACAATAACAGTTAAAGAACAGTAACAGTAGAAAAGAATAGACAGTTTAGTCAACTAAAAGAATAGTGGAAACTAAAAGAACAGTATAGTACAAAAAGGATTACAAACAGTATAGTAAAGTATAGAAAAAGTCTGTCATTTACTGTGAATGGTCGTGTACAAAGCTTTTCATAAAAGAATTGTCACAAGGACGCTTTACAAAAATAGTCACAAGGACGCATGTTGCCCCAGGGATGCACCTATTGTATAAGAGGTATGCCACCTGCGTACAAGGGGGGAGGTATGCCACCAACGTGCAAGGGGTTAGCAAAAACCCCCTTGTATACGCCTTTGAATTTTTTTCAGAAAACCCCATTCCAGCCATGTACTGTACCAAAATCACCCTAAAAACCCCAAAAAACTACTCCTAGGTACGAGTATATGTACGGTTCAAGGAGAAAAAAAACCCTTTCGGGTCACTCACCTAATCGTACGACTTAAACTATGTGAACCCCCCTTGGCATGCTGAAAGATGAGCCCGGGATTTAAAAAAAAAAAAAAAAAAAAAAAAAAAAAAAAAAAAAAAAAAACTAGTCAAAAGCACGTTTGATTACTTTGCATAGCAAATTGTAAGATATGGTGTAGATGGTGTTTTATAATATAAAATTGAATACGATTATAGAATATGGTTTGAGCTTCCAGGTTTTGTGAAATTTATCTATGTCTTGCTGCATTTTCGTTACGAAATCTAAGAATTTGGCGGTCCTTTCGTCAATGAGTAGTTGATGGTCAACAAATGTTTCTCCAGTGAATTTGTTGACTACCTGGATTTTTGGGCAAGGAGGAAAAGCCAGATACTGGTGTTCTGTGTATAGGTTGATATTAGAACTTGTTCCAAATGCATGGTCCATGTATCCCAATAATGATGGTGCATTTAGTATATTGCGTTTGGAAGTGCTCTCCAATTTTATCCCGTAAAAAGTTAGTTAAAAATTAATGTTTTTTCCTGATTCCCCCACATATCTGTTGGATAAACCTTAAAGTAGGAAATAAAAGACTCGCATGAGATTTTAATTTATTGTCTTTTCATATCTTGTTGTTTGAGGAGGAAATAAAAGATTTATAAGCATTATTCGAAGATTCCTAGAAGAAAATTATTACCAATGAGTTTAGACATGAGCCTAAATTTGAATGATCTAGTTTCATTGTAGAATGCATAAGCTTTTCATTAAGATAACGATGCATAAGTTTCATGCATCTTCTGTCAGAATACGGCCATCTGGACTATCTTGCTCAATCCTCGCTTTCCTGTCAAGGATCTTGAAATTGGATTTCATGGCTTTGCTACTCTTCACAATATCTGGAGTTAAACTAATTGTTTCCAAAACCGCAAATGATATGGTGACAATTACAAAAAATGTCTTCGTCACATCCCCAAACTGGCCATTTTATCTCTTGTCAACTTGGCCCCATACTATAATGCAAGTCCATAAGAAGGAAATATCAACATTTGAGAAATGCCATATTCTAACCCAGCTATTTGTCGTCTGACGAAGTTAAACTGCTTTGTTAGCAAATAAGTTTACTAATCTCTCCTCTGCATTGAAAGCTGCCACAATACGGATGTTGCAAACGGCTTCTCCTAATTATTGATCACACCACACAAATGCTTTGGTTCAGAGACTCCCATGTCATGATTGAGAGACAACAAGTCTAAAATGGACTCATAATGGCTAGAAGTATGTAAACAATCAGGTTCCATGTGTGCTAATAATGGCACAAAGTATGTCACTAATCAGGTATCTCACCTGTCACAGAACCAAATGGCTGTCAATTTCATACTGCAATAGCAGCGCAGATGAAGCATAATGGAGTGGCAACAAGATCACTCCAAGCAGACTTCCTTTTTCTTTTCACTCATTCATTCACAAGACTGTTGATACCTCATATGATGAACAAAAGATAGAAATACATGAGCAGGCCAAATGGGCACCCAGATAACACCATCCCTTATTCTAATCATATATAAAGCTAGGCCATTTTTCTGGTGATTAAAAACATGCCCGAGTCTCTTCCACACATTTAACATGCTTATATTTAGTTTCGGAATTACTTGCAAATGTCTCATAGTCCCAAGTGGTCTCTTGTAGACAATAATATAATCTTTCTATCTTTCTGATCCAAACTACTTTCTGCTGATGCACAGGGGGATAACTAAAGCACCAGATTCATAGTCATAGCCAGAAGTCAAGTCTAAAATGTATAATCGGTAACCAAACAATTCAACATCTCTTCATCTGTCAATTAGATGGCCAAATACTTCGTGTTCGCTACAAGATCTTGCCCTTAAAGAAAACAAAAAAATTAACAAAGCAAAACGCAAAGAATAACATCAAAAGTCTAGAGCCCATCTTGGCATAGGACATAGTAAGAGTTGAGAAAATAACAAAATTATCACGATGAGCTAGGTACAAAACTAGAGAAAATGAACGATGCGTAATGGTCCACATGAAGAAGAATAAAGAGGATCTACATAAGCAAGATATTTCATATCAGACCCAAAAACTTTAAACCAAATGTGTTCACAACAAAACATACTCAAAACCACTCTACGAAATCACCCATGTGCTTTCTGAGAATAAAGGAACGGACAACTAGTGCACCTTCATATACTACCATATAAAACAAGGGAAGGAGAAATTACGGTCGTAATTAGAACCAATTTTTATCCGATCAACAAAGAAAAATATCAAGAATGAATAATTGGAAAGGAAGATTGCTTATCCGAAATGGCTCTGTCACTAACATCTCTCATTAACCTTAGCATAGAGCAGCCAAAATAGAAATCACGGTATCTTTGCTAACCTTGCGCATAGAGCAGCCCAAATAGTAAAGCTTGAAAAGAATTCTGGTTGGTTTGCGGGGATTGCTTCAAATACATATGCTCGATGAGAACAAGTTTGCTCGTAGAATGATCACAACTCCAAAGAAAAATGCCGCACGGAAGCAAAATCTCTCAAAAATCTCCGTGAAGACCAAGCCTTGTTCTCGAAACAAATCTCTTGAAGACCAAGAACCTATCGAAACAAACTCGACCGCGCACCAAAACCCGACTCAAGGATGTCGATGCTCTTTGCGAATTTTGCAGGCCAAGGCACTAAAAAACACTCGGAAGGAGGCTTTGAATCGAACCACGGGCCCGCATCCTTGTAAAGGTAAAGTCGGGCCTGGTCGTTTTTTGGAAGACCTCGAGAACAAAACAAGAATCCAAAGCAAGAATAGATTCCACGAAATCCCCGGACATCCACAAAATGATCTATTGTTTGAAGCCATGGGAGACCTTTCGAATGACGTAAAGAAATCTAAAGAATGCAAGCAAAGGCCATAAAAGACTCGGAAGGCTGCCCAAAACGAGCAAATAAAACAGTGGAAAGGAAATACGGAAAAAAATGGGTTTAACGGGAAAAATAGGCCGTGCAACGACCAAGAAAAACCGGAAGCATCCGGTTCTTAAGACGTAAAAACGTAAAAGGAAAGGTGATACCCTAAACAGCCAAAAGAGTGTCTGGAACACGAGCAAACATTCTCTCCAACGCGGGCATAACTTCCCAAGCACCGCTGGAATTTCCAGGAATTTTCCTGACCATACATCAAATCCGACGATTGTAATGCTCACACCTGCACAAAAATCCTAGCTGTCTGCAACGTGGACACTCTAGAATTGATTGAAAGTGTCAACTTGCGTTTGTGCAAACGTGCGAAAAAAAAAAAAAAAACCTGACTTGACTAGCTTGGATACTAAATTCTACTAGCCCATCAAACTATTTCAGTCAATCCATCCATAGCTTTATCATTCCCCTCCTGACTGAGCTACTCAAAGACAGGGTGCATCAAACCTTGGCCATAATTTTCAATATTCCTTATCCAAATACATATTAAGGATACGAACCATTCAGAATTTCATAGTAAACCCAATTCATTATTGCATGCAAGTTTATGCAACTTTATTATTTGCTTGCATGTCATTGCTAACTGCATGTCATTTCTCTTGTATGTACTTGTGCAATTATTTCCTTTTATGTATTTTCCTCAGTTCAACCCATATATTCTTATGAGACTGCTTCACAGTTCCCTCATTATTCATATCAGTTTCTATTAAACATGTTGCAACCATGTAACTCATATATTCACTTCCAATATTAGCTTGTCTAACCATTTATTTATTTCTTACACCATCAAAGGTTTGTCCTACATCTATTACAGCATTACTATGCATATCTGCATATCCATTTGCTAATCTTATAGCAGTGATACCATGCTTCTTCCTATTATGGCATGTAGGCAAATCTGTAATTACACCATCTAACTTTCCATCCAGCTTTATAAACTCCAATGTTTTTTCAAAAACCATACTTTATATTATATCATAATTGGTCACAAACTTACTCCATGTTCCTATCATAATATGCTTTCAGAATGTAACAGAGAATACTAATACCTTTTTTTTTCCTTTTTCCTGTGTCACCAGTCTGGTATATATTCAGCTCGTAGCTAAAGAAAAAGAACCCTGACTATGCACTTTAATATCTTTTAAACTTAAGTACAGATACCATAATAGCAAGATCTCGGCCACAGTATATGCCGAAACCTAGTTTTTCAAAAATCATGTTCATTGTGGTTTGAACACATCAGCAGTACTCCTAGATCCACACATCCGTTTCGAGCTAGTATATTTCATAACAGCAAAGAAAATACATTGGGAGAAGAATCACCACGTACCTACAGCCAACCATGTATACATTAGCAATAATCTCGGTAATGTAACAAGGGCCAAAAGGTACTTTGGGCTTATCGCCCTTCACCCAATGTACCCTTTGCTCTTGAAATGATAACTAGTCTACTAAGCATGTCATAGAAATAGAAGAACAGAACCTTTATGAAGAAAGCACCTATCAGTTATAAATCATTGGATAAATAATCCTAGAATAATACAACAGCTTCAAACTGATTGGGATGCATTCATATTGAAACAAGCATCAACTGCAGCATTTTTAGATCAAAGGATTTCCCTCTTACCTTTGACCTGTATTTTTTATACAAAATTAGAAGTGTATTCGGATCTAAGATCCATTGGTCATTTATTGGCACACAAAAACCCTGTGTCATTCCTTTATATAGCCTGTGTGCTTCTAAAAAATAGTATGGAAGATAAATTTAGAAAAGGTCTCCTTTAGAGATATTACCTTTATCTTTATATATTTCTTATTTTATCTCTGTATGTATAATCGCGTGATCAAATCAGAGTTTGAAATATCATACATGCAATTCATCATCATCAGTTTCAAGTTCATCGATTTGTGTCTCAGGGACATAATGATCAGCATTGCTATTGCTTTTGTAATAATTGGTCTGATTTCTACCGAAACCTCCATCTCTTTTAGCCCCAAAGCTGGTATTTCCATCATCAAAGTTTCTTTTGGAGTCAAATCCTCTACCTCCACCTCTTCTATTCATACTTAGATTTAACAGTTTAACACTCCGTCGACACCATTTAAGCTCTTGTTCTCCCTCCGGTCTGGGTGCCGGTTCTTCCTCTAAGCTATGGCTTCCAGACCATCCGTCTGAAGCGTATCCCATACTATTGCCCTAAAGATTTGCCCGGGAAAATCTTTCAGACTTAAAGTCTGTCTGCCTTGCAGGATATCTTCCCAAGATGTCAGGCTCATTCCCTATTATCCAAACTTTTAGTTTGTACATAAATGTTTTCGGCTGTATATTCCTTCCTCAATGGAGTCCCCTTTTTTTTTAATTAAAAAAAAGAAAAATATACAAACCAACCCTTTTTCCTGATACCCCCCCTTTTTTATGTAATGTTATCCAGAATATGCTAGCCTCTAGCACTTATCTTTTATTAAGATAATCACTAATATTTTGCAGTTATTCCAATACTTTATTAAAAAAAAAAACAACACACACACAAATCTATAAACTAATATATAAGCTGATAGCAGGGTTGATCTTCAGGCGGGGGGATCCTCAGCTCGATTTCCATGGCATACATCTTCATGTCCAAGAGACGCTCCTAATCTGGGTAAGCTCCATCAACCGATTCAAGGACCCTGCAAGAACAGACAGCTCCAGCCTCAATAAGCTTCTCAACTTCAGGAGGAGTGAACCTAGCCACCACTGTAACCGGATGGCCTCCACTTGAAGAGATTGACTCTGATCGAGCTGGCGCCGAACTCGCAGGAATAATAGATGTGTTATCTTTGTCCTGGCCATGGAGCTCGAAATCGGGACAGAAAGAGAGACGGATTGGCGCTGAAGTGAAGAGGCAAAATTTTGGGAATGAAGCGAATAGAGGAAAGGGAAGTTTGCATGCATACAATTTTTGTCCTCGGGACCCGAGGCACCCACCTCAATATTTTTCCAAATGTTCAATATCTTATTATCCCATGGGTTGACGATCAATTAGATTAAGCCCCAATGGGTTTAAGATTAATGGATTTCATGATTTTGCTTCATGCTTAAGATTAATAACATTTTAAAACCATTTATAAGCTCAATCCTAAAAAAAACTATGGAATCATCTTCATTGTTGCATTGCTTTTAAAGTTTGTAAAGTTTGGAGTTGCTGAGCTATTTTGGTTGTCCATGGAGAAAGAAACTATCCAGTCTTTCCTGATTAAGGTTGGTGATTATGGTTGGTAGTTGGGTCCACGTAGTAGCTTCTTGTCTTCACTTTGTCCATTCACTATGTAGATACCAAATAGAAGTAGTCTATTCACTACACATTGGCATAATACATGTGTCTACATAGTGAATACAAGGTGCACATGGGATGTTGCTTTGATTTAACATCCTATGGGTTGAACTATGGGTGTGCCCATAATAGGTTAAGTTAACAAGAAATAATGTAACCATGCCTAGAATACCATGGTATGAATCATTTCTTGCATTTAACATCCCATGGGTTGAACTATGGGTGTGCCCATAATAGGTGAAATTAACAAGAAACAATGTAACCATGCCTAGAATATCATGGTATGAATCATTTCTTTGATTTAACATCCTATGGGTTGAATTCTTACTTTGAATTTGCACTTCATGCTTCGTTTATCTGAAATAGCAGTGATAATATTTTTTCTTTTTAAAGGTAGCTATTTAGTTTAAATCTTCTGTGACAGAAAGCACTCAATGGAACATGCCAAGCCAGTTGAATGAAATTGAACCATACACATGATCTACAAGTTGTCTTTTAACACGTGTTTCACAAGTTGTTTTCACTAAACTTCAAGAGCAATATCTATTACCAATTCTCTGCCTCTTCTGCCTCCATGCTAACAAGCCTTGGCTAGCAGCTGAACTTTTTCAAGCCTCTCCTTTTCTTATCTTTGAGGCCTCAGCCAATACCTTATGCAATTGTGGAGCAGCCCGTCTCGCCCCATTCTCATCATGACGAGAAATTACTCTCCTGTAGACCATTGTGCCATCTGTATGAGTGGATGTGACAAAGAATGTGACCCTCCACGCTGAGTCTTACTGGTTATATGCAATCTTGGCCTACTTGTGGGACTTCTCCATACCTTGCGTGTTCCAAATTGATAAGCTTCTATACTTCTGAGCAAACCAAGGCCCATGAGCATATATGATGTGGATGTAATGAGTGACTTCTGTCTCACCCCAAGCCTCTATGTATGCATGTGAACTCCCTGACCACCGCCCTAAACCTGGCTATTTTAGCCTCAGTTAAATATGTCTTTTTTAAAAGGCTGTTCAAATTTGACAGTGCATTCCATGCAGTCACTTTTCTCACAGTACCATTCACGCCATATGTTCTATCCCTTTCAACCTCAAGTAATTTCTTCCCAAATTCATAAACACCACCCTTAGCATTCTCAGGCCTGCTCAAGAAATGCCTAACTCTAACTCCACCAATGGATCCCTTGGCTAGCTGGGACTGAGGCAGCTTTTCTATTACCCGGCTTCTTGTGATCTTGTTCTAGTTTGACACATCCACCATGCAAGCTTGCCTCGGACAATACCTTTTCAACCCGCTCAATGCCTTCTTCCCTCTCTTTCTCCCCTCGGATGTTTCATGCAAAACTTCCGAGTGATCTATCATCTTTTCCACAATCCTGACAAGTGCATGAAGAGTGCAAATGTGCACTCTTTCTAGTGGTATTGGGAATGATGGATCAAAGGTGTCATCTTTCAAGTGACGACCAGGAGGCATGCTCTGATCACACTCAAGAGTGCTCTTGGATCCTTTCTTCTTCTTCTCCTTCATAGTGTAGCAGCAATAAATACAATTCCTTGTGGTCTTGGAACCTAAAGAACTTTGTTATACATAGCCTTTTTTGTCTTCAGGTCACATGCCAAATGGAAATTAACAATAAAGGAACCATGGCCTGCAACACTTAATTTTTCACCATTGCCATACATATCTAGCAGCCTTGGGTTATATATCTGATCAAAAACCCATTTCAAAACATTGTAGTTCTCTTTGGAACATGCCCAACCATCAAGTATGTTCTTCTGATTGCACAGAAAACCAATCTAGATCCCTAATTTTCTTCTTCTTGTTCCTTTCCTCATCATAATTCCTTGTGAATGCTCTGTTCATCAGAGTTAAGGATACTCTCTCGTACTTTGTTCTATGTGACATCTCCATCTCATCCAACTTCAAGCAAATTTCGAGTTGCCTATTCACCTCTGCTTCCTATATGTTATAATAAACAACCATGAAACTTAAAATCTTATCCAATTCAAACCACTCGTTATTTTTCACATGCAATCCAAGAATATCTCTCTCATTACTTCTTGACCCTTTTTTGGGATCTTTTCTAGTTTTTTTGGCGCCCTTACTGTTCCCAACTATTACTGAAGCTGCAACAAGAAAACCACATTCCAAAGAATGCATGATTTGTAAGATTTCACTTACTGAAATGTTTTTTCTCCCTTTGATTAGCTCTAAGCTATAGGGTCTAGGGATGACAATTTTCTTTGTGCTCAATGACTTCAAAGCATCATAAAATGGCTTGAACAGCAACTTGTAGTCCTGCCTATTGACCCCAGCAGCATCATAAACCTCTTGAACTTTGGATGCATCAATTTTAAGCACTCTTTTCCTAAGGCCAATGTTTGAAGGGTCATCAAGCAAGGAAATTATCTCATCATTGTTAGCAATTGTTTTAACAAGCTGTCCTACATTTGGTCATTGTGTGGCCTGTCTTCATTAAACACTTGAGTAACATGATGGACGAACTTGGTATCGAGAATAAAGATGATAAAATCATAGTGGATGATGATGCTCTCAAATGCTTCTACAATCAAACACAGACCCTGAATCCACCATCTTATGATCCAAAACATTTTGCGATAGATGATTTTCTGCTGAAGTTTATGTCTATTATGAATAATTTGGCTATGGGGATGACAGTGTGTGAAGTGTTAGATTCACACCCAGAACTAGATAGAACGACTGACATGGAACCACACCTTGTTAAATACGTGGAAAATATGGATTGATCCCTTAATGT
Source organism: Isoetes taiwanensis (assembly GCA_021234155.1). Lineage (NCBI taxonomy): Eukaryota > Viridiplantae > Streptophyta > Lycopodiopsida > Isoetales > Isoetaceae > Isoetes > Isoetes taiwanensis. Next base: position 70,383 of record JAJEKV010000744.1, read on the forward strand.
TTTATTGGAATATATGACATTTAAATTATATGATATATGTGTCATGTATCCATAATTTCGGGACTCCAATTGCCTCGTAATAATACAATCTGAATGCTCTTTAATTTTGGTATCATCTATCTTAGCAACTTGCCCTTCATTTTTGCATATTTCAATTCGCATCTGAAATGAAATGACACATGGAAATTGCAACCTTATGTTATTTATCAAGTCCAAAAAAAAAAGATTAAAAAAAACAAAACCCCCCCACAAGACAACCGCAGGTTGGCGTGACTCCGCCCTAACACCACTAAAGCAGTGGCAGGGGCATTGATTAAAGTTTTGTCAACAAATTGTAAGATTGTTAACGAATTATTAATGTTTAACATAACTATATGCAATGTGAAACCCGGTTAAACCCTTAGTTTAGCCATAACAAATTGTTATAAATTAACCCTCCTTTTTAACAATTTCCTTAACAAAAAGTATGCGTGTTGATTGTTAAATTAAATTTTCTTAACATAGCATATTTAACCCCATGGTCTGAAGGTACCCTTACACAAGTCTAGTGGGTAATTCTCCACGTTGTTGTGGCTTCATAAAATAATTGTTTAATTAAAGAAGGAGCGTGTGAAAACTATTGGGAGGCCCAATATTTGACTACTATATATAAGTCTCATGACAATTGACAAACAACCTACTTTTCACGTGCTCTCAACGAATGAGACAAATGCGAAGCTTAGTGCATTTCAACTCGTAAAAAGTGTTGAGATTAAACTTCGAAAGCATTATTATAGGGGGCAACAAAAAATTTCATGTGTAAGTCTCCAACCTAAGGAACAAGAGTGTTGGATGGATTAGAGGCACCATTCAAACTTTGACAAATAAGGGTATGTTGCCATACACACGATGTGAACTAAAAAAACTCAGGTCCAACTTTTGGAAGGGGAAACTTTCGAGAGCAGGAAGTTTCAGGAAGAAACTTCTCGGGCGGCGGAGCGCGAAGCGCGCCGCAAACAAGTTTCTTCCTGAAACTTCCCTGCTCGAGAAAGTTTCCCACCGTAACCTTCGTCCACCTGAAGATTACCTCATCCAGCAATTTCTTGGTTTTTTTAGAATTTTTCTTGTAGCTATAGCAGCGGATTCCATCATATTCGTCTTCAAGCTCGAGTTTGAGCCATTTTATGCTCAATTTGGTGAGAACTTGCTGGAATGGGCATCCTCCGGCCAGAACAGATAGAAGCACCAGATAGAAGCACCAGATCGTATTTCTGAAATATGATTTTCGAAACAAGTTTTGGAAGGAAATTCATATTGCAAGCAAGAATCAGAGAAAATTAAGAACCTATGCATAGCCTTTGATGTCCCTTCCGACGAAGCAACAACAGCGTTAGATCCCCCCTGACGGCGAAGCAGCAGCAGCTTGGCGCCGTCAGAGCCCCGCCAAGAAATTACACTGAAAGTTACCTAAAAAATAAAAGAGCTGAAACCTTAGGTAATCTTCAGGTGGCGAAGGTTACGAAGTCTAAAGATGGCCTAGGATTTCTGACCCGTTTCGTTGCATGAAAGTAAGGGTACTTCCCCATGGGCCGCTAGCCACAAGAATTTGGCATGCAAGTTCCCGTGGGTGCCTCACCTTGAAGAACTCAGGTTTTTGACCTGGATTGAAAGTATTCCTAATGCATTTTTGAACACTCAGGGTTGGACATCACGAGATAATTGGAAACCACCCTAAGGCTACTCAAGGGTACTCATGGGAATGGTTGCCGACTTTGTTTTGTCTTATACCGAACTTTAGAGCTGGGGTTCGTCTCATGGGAATGTGTATCCTAAGGAAAGGAGCCCACCAACTTAAGATCATGTATGAACTCTTCAAAAAAAGAAAAAAAAAGGGAAGATCAAGTATGGCGGCATGGAAACTGGGGAGCGGATTCCAAGGGGTCCTACAATCGGCAGGAGCTGGGAGCGGGTCCTGGAATCAGCGATCCAGTTCCAGGGCGCCTGAGGCAGAATGAGTGAGCCAGTTTCCATGTTGTATGGAGGTTAGATTTATGGCTCGCTCGACCTGTTCTTTGGTATGGTTTCCAGCCACACAAGATGGCCTTTTAAGGCAGAAAGCTTGGCCACGTCAGCGTTCAGAATCCAGCGGTTTATATGCGTTTCCCCAATCTGACGGCTTGCTACCCCAAATACGTAAACCGTTCGATCAATAGAATCTACGGTTGTGGACGCGCCTTAGGTGGCCTATTCGGCAAGTGTAGCCCCTCTTTTTCCTCCTCTTCAGTCCGGCGGATCGAGTGGGCCGGTCCTGCTGCTACAAATCGGACTCCAGTTTATCCTTTTCAACAGGATTGTTGCTGCGAGAATCTGTTTCATGAGCTCCTGGTTTTAGGTTTTGTGAATTTTAATTTTTTCTTGAAGCTGCTTTCCTGCTGCTAGCACTACTTATTTAAAACCAACCCTCTTAGCTTGATCGGAAGAATTTTGAGCTGTGGGCTGCCATTTGGCAGTTGGGTAAGCAGAAACCATGTTTGGCCGTATGCCAAAAAAAAGTAATAATCATAAGTATTATGATGTCTTGGGGGTTTCAAAAAACGCGTCACAAGATGAGCTGAAGAAGGCTTACAGAAAGGCAGCTATCAAGAATCATCCAGACAAGGGTGGGGATCCAGAAAAGGTAGGTTTGATTTCGTGCTTCATGTGAGGCTTTGCCATAGTTGTGACCTCAAACTTCTGTTTAATATAGTTCAAGGAAATATCACAAGCATATGATGTTCTCAGTGATGTGGAGAAAAGGGAGATTTATGACCAGTATGGAGAAGACGCTCTTAAGGAGGGGATGGGGGGTGGTGGTCCCTCACACAGTCCCTTCGATATTTTTGAATCCTTTTTTGGACATTCTTCTGGAGGTCAGTAATGTCGAATGAGAAACTAAGTAATGAGGTATGGTGATGAAGAACTAAGCGTGGATTATTTTATTCCAGCTGGGAGAAGCACTCGATCTAGACAGAGGAGAGGGGAAGACGTTGAGCATCCTTTGAAGGTTAACTTGGAAGACCTGTATAATGGCGCAACAAAAAAGCTATCCCTTTCAAGGAACATTATATGCACCAAGTGCAAAGGGTAATGCCCTAGAATTCCAGTTTCTTATATGTGTTGCGTTTGTTCTTGTGATCATATGTTTTGTCTTTTAAATTTTCAGAAAGGGTTCAAAGAGTGGGGTGTCAAGTCGTTGTGCATCTTGTCAGGGATCAGGAGTGAAGGTATCTATTAGGCATCTTGGTCCTAACATGCTTCAGCAAATGCAGCATTCATGTCCCGACTGTAAAGGATCAGGTAGTTTTTGTATGTTATTCCATGCCATCTGTATGTCAAAAAAAATGTGTATATGTAACTGAGCTTGTCATCTATGCAGGGGAGCTTATCAATGACAAGGACAGGTGTAGTCAATGCAAAGGTAACAAGGTCATTCCAGAGAAGAAAGTGCTGGAGGTTTATGTTGAGCAGGGAATGATGAATGGCCAGAGAATTACATTAAAAGGGGAGGCGGATGAAGCGGTAAGATGCATCTCAGGCCAGCTGGTTGTGATTAGAATCAGTTTAGTTTAATTTTTTATACAGAGGCATCAAAATTTCTTTTTTATCTGGATCTGTGTCTTTTGATACACTTTGTAAGATTCTTAGGTTTCCATCTTGGTGACCTACTGTTACTGTGGATGATGCTTATTTTGGTTGGATGGTGTTTATAATGGTTGTTAAGATAAGGAAACTGACTCCTCACCGTGCTTTCCCCTTGCAGCCTGATACAATAACTGGGGACATAGTCTTCGTATTGCAGCAAAAAGAGCACCCTAAATTTAAGAGGAAAGGAGATGATCTATTTGTGGATCATCCATTAAGCTTGACAGAGGCAATTTGTGGATTCCAATTTCCGTTAACTCATTTGGATGGGAGGCAGCTTCTAATTAAGTCGAGCCCTGGAGAAATAGTGAAGCCGGGTTAGCAAATTGTTTTCAGCTTAGAAATTTAGCAAAAAGATAAGCTTTACTGTTAGATGTTTCATGGTTTGTTTTCAAGTCTGACATTATCTCTATGGATTGCAGGGCAATTTAAGGCAATAAATGATGAAGGGATGCCTCATTACCAGCGTCCCTTTATGAAAGGTAGACTCTACATCCAGTTTCAGGTCGAATTTCCAGAAACTGGAAGTCTCCCTGCTGAAAAGCGCAGATTGTTAGAAGCCATATTGCCATCCAACCGACGCAGAGAGCTAACTGATATGGAAATTGATGAATGTGAGGAGACTACACTAATTGATGTGAACATGGAAGATGAATTGAGACGGAAACAGCAGCAGCAACAACAAGAGGCTTATGAAGAGGATGATGAACCAGCTGGGCCCAGAGTGCAGTGTGCACAACAGTAAATATGATGACTAAATTTCTGATCAGCCAAGGAAAGTGCTGTTTGGGTCCATGCAGATGTCATGAAGAATAGGGATATGTTATTTCACAATTTTTTGTCTTTGAAGCTTAACAATGCTACAATGTACTTTGTCATGAATATCATAGTTGCTTTGTGAGTCCTTGAAATCATGTTTCTAATTATTACTATTAGTAAACGTGTGCCCAGCCGCGCATAAGAGTTGGGATGCATCTTAAAGGCTTTTGGCATTGTAACTTATGTATTGTTTGTGGAGCTCTAGAGATAGACGCTAGAGTTCACTTCATCAGGACACTGAGTTGGTAATAACAAACTTGAGTTGGTAATAACAAACTCACCTCCTATGATAAATTTTTTGGGTTGCTCATATCATGGAGGCAACCCTTTTGTTATAGGGGGGTTGTCTTTTACAAGGCCTTGATGTAATTTAGATGTAATATATTTCATAAAATATTCTAAACACATGATTGGAATTGTCTAGGAGACACTTAGGCCCTTTTTCCACAGCAGTCTTATTTTATGGCTGTCACATTTTTATAAGACAGCTCCATGTCAGCTCTACGTCATACATAGAACACGTCCTAAAAAAATTGATTTTTCATTACTTAAATATAAGACATGTCTAATTAAGATAAGACATGTCTTATAATTTGGGTTTTCCACAATCGTGCTGCAATGGTCATTTTCCAGATTTTTCCAAATCTTGAGCAAAGAGCTGCTGCAACAATCTATCTGGAGCTACCAGGATGCTACAACAATCTATCTGGAGCTATCAGGAGATCACTTTTTGTCCAAAATATTGCTTATGAACCATGAAATTTTAAAGCATGTAATGAATCTATAATAATAGATAGAAACGCTGATACAATTTGCAGACAGAAGATTTGCTGATTGCATGAAATCCAAACTCTTCCTTCTCTAATACATGCACTCGCACAACTAGACATTCATACCAAAAACTAGGATGCCAATTTTACAAACATGAGCCCGAAGTGATCTGCAATCATAATTTACTTCTCCATTAGAGTCGATCATGAGTCTCTTGATCAACGCACAACTAGGTGTACCAAAGTCTGATACGTTTTGCATGAAGCATGTGAATTGAAGTCAAGAATGCCTTATATGAAATGAACCATAATAACTCTCAATGGCGTACCGCCAAAGTTCTAACTTAGCATCACTTTAACATGGATGGACCCGTAACAGAATCGGGTATGCGACAACACCACCACAGAATAATTCAAATATACATAGTTACCTTGTCTCTGCCATGCCAGATCACTACTATTTAAAATTCAAAATGAGACATGAAACTATAACAGGATTTCCTATGCTACAAACAAAACCCTCATCTATATGTTAAGGTAAAAGTTCTATGCGTCTTGCCTATGTTCCATATGTATCCTCTTAACTCTGTTTTGCTGTGCTCCTTGAGGGTTAACGCAGCAATTGTAGATATGAGATCAATATTATGGGCCAGCTGGCTTAGAAGTATCAAAAAACGTAGCTCTGATGGTTCTTTCTATTGCTATGACGCTTGTTAAAATCTTCTGCTACCTGATTATGACCTTTCAGCAGGTACCAAAATGGTGTAGTCAGGAGCTGCTCCTTTAAAGAGTTTGAATAGGCTTTTCATACCCCTTTATCAAAAACAATTACTGGACAAAGGCTATTATTAGTCATAAAAGCTAGAAATTATATTAACCATCTTGCATGTGATGTCAAGTCATGGCTTGTAACCGCTTACAAATAAACTGCTTTCAAAAGAGTTAGCTCTTGTTTCAAGTAGCCATTGATGCTCTTAACAATTTGTGTTCATACATGGCTTCCGAGTCAAAGAATAGATTCAATAGGGTAGAGAGATAACGGTAGCTCATGGACAATTTGCAGAGCAAATCATTTATTTATGCAACTTCTGTGAACATGGAATAAGGCATGTGAAATCTTCAACCCCCAAACGCTTAATACGAGACCTAAAAAGATCTTTTGGGGACCTTAAATACGGCGGCAATATGCATTTTCAAAGATGTAGCAAATTCAATTCCTCTCGATTGCAATCTTTACGGGAGGATAGGCTTTGTCAGTGTTGCCACCAAGACGCCATTGAAGATGAATGTCATGCCCTCCAGATCTGCCCAGCGTTTGCCCATATCCGAGTGCGGTATGTTCAGTTAGTTGTGTCTGACCAACCGCTGCATGAGTTATTGAATACGACGTCCGTGGGCTTGTTGGGCTCATACCTCTAGGAGGTTATGGATACACAGAGTCAGTTGTGTCCCCCGGGACAGTACTGAATTGTCTTATACAATTGTACAGTGTATCAGCATACTTATTACTGCTAAGGTTTTTCCCTCGGAAACCCTTCGACGCGTGAGTTTTTTAATCCTGACAGTCAGTAAGTAATACGCTTGCTGCTCTCTTTCTGTTTGGGTCCCGTAGGCCAATTGGTTTCCATAGGGACGATAAATAAAAGGGAAAATTCTAAAACTACCCTTATATCTTAACATAATTACCAAATTACCCCTATATTTACAGAAATTATCAAAATACCCTTTTCTTTTTAGCAACGGCTGTTCCCTTTCGCGTCAGAAGAACACTGCCGGCAAAGGATGATCTTGAATCCAGAAGTATGCATGATCTGCATTCGGATGATCTGAATCCGGAGCAGGGGATGGAGTCGTGGTTGCCCAGGCCGGCCAGAGTTCTTTGTGTATCTTCACCGGAATGCAAGCTGCGCCTTATTTTTCATCAATCCACCCTCTCAAATCCGCCTTACCTTGCCATAATTCCTCCAAATTCCGGCATTAGATCATTAAAAATCACCCAAAATGGGACAGATTAACCAAAATCCGTGTTAAATGATTCAAAACTGCCCACAATTCATCCAATGTTGTAGTGCGGATTCGTGTAAAAGCAAGCACAGCACCGGATTTGAACTCACTCATCGGGCTTTGCAGAATCGTTGCAGAATTCTGTAGAAATTGAGGTTGGTTGTTCTGTTTTGGATAATTCCGGCGTTGGAATTTGGAGGTGAAGAAAATTGTTGAGTGATCATCGATAAGGTCTGGTTTCCTGTGCCTCGAATGTTTTAGGAGGCCAAAGAATGAGCAAAAATCCGCCCCATGTTCTCCGATCAAGCCATTGATCAAAAGGCTTGACGACCAAATTGCTCTGCTCAAACATAAGCTGCACCTCATCCATCAAGGATTAACATAAGCTGCACCTCATCCATCAAGGATTGCTTCGCATTCAACGGGAAAAGGACCAAAACTGCCCCATCTCAGGGACGTACACAATACAGGGCATATCAACAAATTCAGAAAATACAAGGGCATTATAACAATTTCGAACAAAATCAGGGGCATTTTTAAAATTTTCCCTAAAATCTATTCTATGATCTAACAATATTAGATGCTCAGCCCAATAAAACTACGAGTAATGATATATCTAGCCTTGAACCAGATAATGAACACAGAACAAATTTTGGGACAAGTAGCAAAATAATTGATGAATTACCAATTGGAATTACACTTAAATGTAATGAAAAATTTTCATCAGCATGTAAGGATTGGCAACTCAAGCGTGGTCGGTTTCCACGTGTCAAAGAATCTGAGTTGGTTATGGCTTCAGCCATTTGAGAGGAATAGACTTTCAAAATTCGATGGTGCACCGCCGCCTAGGTTAGAGCAGAAGATGCTCCATAAAGGTATGGATCGTCGCCCTATGATGCTCCACAAAAGGAAATCAGAGTTTTTCTTAGCTCCTATTTATCGTAGCTCTATGTCAGCCTTAATTAAGATCATATTCGAGATCATAGTTCCCGGCATCACAGGATTTGAGTTGGATGTGGCTCAAGCCATTCGATCATGACGTACAAGAATAGACTGTTTTCAAAATTCATTGTCCGTTCTGGACCGTCGTCTAGGTTTGATCAGAAGATGCTCCACAAAAGTATGGATCGTCGCCTATGGTTAGATCAGAAGATGCTCCACAAAGGTAAATCAGGGTCTTCTTAGCTCCTATTTATCGTAGCTCTATCCCAGCCTCAATTAAGCTCATATTCAAGATCATAGTTCCCGGCATCACAGAATAATGGTGTTCTGGTATGTGAGACGTGATTTACCTTGCCATGCCATTTGCATTTTGGATTTTCACTTTAGTATGGACCAACATGTCTATTTGCCAGAGTTTGCTCTGTAATCTGTGTGTTTAGATGTGATGTCGTCAGTTCTAGCTGCAAATGCATGTGCAATGCATTCTTTAGTAAAAACCTCTGCATGACACGATCAAAAGTTTTATCTGATGAACAGGCCAGAGTGATAATTTCTCTGGTGCTAGCTTTATATGGCAATTATACAGTCTTTTAATTCGTCAACACATATGCCAGTCTGTATGTCTCTTAAGTTGCCGCCTGCCTTCAATGCGTCAAATAAGAAGGAACGATTTGACGGATGCAATAGAATTGACAGTTCCTTTTTGGAACAGTTAAATATCCATCTGGCGTTACTTAATTGTTTATTTGAAAATATTTCTCGGTTTAGGCTTAGCGTGATTTAGCTAAAGGATGTAAGGATGTTGAAAATTAGTTGCCCGTGTCCTTTCAAGAAAATCTGTGTCGCTTCCAACTTCAAAAAGTGCATTAGTCCTGCAGCGGACCCTCAGCCTGTCGTAACCTGCTGCAGTCTTGTCCGCTAACTTTCTTCTATTTTGTGTGGTGGGTAATGCCTAATTATCTAATTCTTTCTCATTGTAACTTTCATTTTTAAGATACTTGTTTGAGGATCTCTCATTATGCTTATGGATGATATTGCGTTACGCATATGTAGGTTTTTGCAGGCAGCTCAATTGGGTGGAGAAAATATCTCTTAAGGGTCTTTATCCTGGTTTAAATGGAACCTTGCTGGAGTTCTGCCGTAAGTGCTTTGTTGTTTATTTTATAAATTTCCATAGGAAACTCTATTTCAATTCGTATCAAAGGCATGAGTAACAAGCAAACCGTTGTTAGGACTGCTAAAAACATCCACATCCGCATGAATTTTTGGTGCTTATGACAAACAGGTTTGGCAATGCACCATATTGTGCTCGAATTGTTTAAGCATGAATGCAAGGGAAGGAGACACAGAGAAGGAGGACCCTAAGTGAAGTTATTTATGCGCTCTAGAACTTGGTAGGAAGTAAAGGATTATAGATGGCACAGGGGAATACTATTCCATCAGGGGTCCAGAGGGGCTTTATATCCTATGCCTGGAGGCAATTGAACTTGACTAACTAATTGGATGTGTACGAACCTGTCAAGCAGAAGCTACTTAAAATATTTCCAGAGAATTTTAGTTCAATTGCTGGCTTGCCCCTGTAACCTCTTGTATTTTCTTGTCATTACATAGTTTAACACATTGGTTGGTCTTACTTGGTAAAACTGGCCATTGAAACCATTACATGATCTAAAATTAAATTCTAGTAAGAAATACAACCACATCTACTACCAGCTTCAGACAAATTCCTGCTTTTAAATAACCGTGATATATTATGAAAACAACAAAAACTGAGGACCTAGTACAACTGCATACAGTCCCAGATATGGTGAAATGCTTGCACACACTGTTTACTACGATCAATGGTACAGATTCATGTAAATGAGATTGAGATGCTGGTTTCTAGTAGGCAGAGAGGATAAGCTGCCATTCAATAGTACAGAAATGGTCAATTGAAAGGGCATCTCGGCCATACAGTCCAACAATACAATGAGAAGATGTCTAAGAAGTATTTACATTTAAATTTTAGCTTGTCTCGTTTGGAGTTACGACAGTGCATATTGTTGTTTTGCAGAACTTGAGCATGCAGCGACCTACTATTGCTGAAAGTTTACGAAAACTTAAGAGTAAAAAGTAAGAATTCATTGTTGTAGGTGTTTAATTGATGAAGGTTATCATTATTTTGATTCTCTGTTACAAGATTATCTCTTTAGACCACTAGCAGATATGCTTTCACTCTTAGGCAGAGCAGGTCAAATAGATCAAGTTGAGGATTTTTTTATTAAAATACCAATAGAGCCTGATTTGTTGAGTTGGGTTGAATTCTTGGGATGTTCTGAGAGCCATGAGAAAAGTGCACTTTAGATGATATGTTTTGAGTCGCATTCTGGGCATATGGGAAACAAATCTCATGAGTTGAAGTTCTATGATAAACAAATGGAAAAGGATTCAGCCCACGAATGATCATCTTCAAGAAGGCAAGATGCTTGCTGCTTATGGAAGTCAGGCTTGTTTCCATAAATTAAGATCATGAAGATTTAGTGGCTGTGCTATTGGTTTAGTGGCTGGGTTTCTGGCTTAAGGAATACCCAGATATAAGATTGCATACTCTGTGTGTCTCTGACTGCCAACCGAGGGAAATAAGAACCTCGTTTCTTTTTAGAATTCTTAGTCAAGTATTCTTTTGATCTCTCATGCCTGGGTATTACAGTTTGATGTTTAAATTTTGGGGTGTCAAATTATTTCATGAAATCATTACTTCGGGTTAAGTTAAATAAATTTAAACGAGAAACTTGGCACGGAGATGCAGGAGGACGTAGTGGAGAATTGGATTTTGTGTTTTGCTTTCTCCCTTCTAGCAAGAATCCTTGCTCCATGGATCTTCTTCCCAACAGAAGGAATTGCGGCCTCTAATATGCTGACATTTGAGTTTGTTTTGCGGCAATGCTTATGTCATACATGGCATGGCAAATAAGCGGTAGTGTTGTGACTGTTCTTTTGCATAACACAAATCGTCTGCACGAAATGCCCAAAACATTCTTCTTTCAACTCAACTGAAACGTAGGTAAGTCTGCATGTTCTTGTTCAACTTTTCTTCGTTTTAAAGCGAGGTTATAATTGAAACGCACGGAAGTGTATCTTTTTGTTTACTTCTTTTTGTTTTTAAACCGCCGACATGACTGCTGTTAATTTTCTTCTATCAAACTTTCATTGTACTTTTCTTCTACTGCCCATCTGCAAGAATCTTGTTGGAGACTTTAATGCTCATATAGGTCGATCTAGAACTTGAAAATTCCATTTTACACAAGTTTAACTCTCTTTTTTTGAAGGGAAATTTATTGACTTCCTAGAATGAGGAAAAAATTATGTCTTCTGGGGCCTAGGGTTCAATTCTTCAATCCCTTCTTTTCGTGCCTTGCTACCGCTCTTGAATCTAAACAGCTCAAGAACAATGTACATAATAAATCTTTGTCAATGTACATAATAAATCTTTGTCACCTCTTCAGAGTGAATAAAATGTTAGCTTCTCTAATATGGACTTTCAAATGCCAAGTATAATCATTTCACAATTCAACTTTTCATATTTGCTTATGGTGCTCAATTTTAGATCGTAGAACTCTAAGGAACCAGAGGCCTTCTATCTTTGGAGTAAGTAGTAGATTAAGAAAAATTAAGGAACTGCATGCTCTGAATCTGCTGGTTACAAACGAGATGCAAGGACAATCCATATTTTGATATGCCAACATATCAAAACATATTTTATTTGTCGGTGATTCATCTAAGGTTCTGTATTCCCGATCTCATACATCTCACTTGAACATATATTCTCATATATTCTAAGATACCATAGTGAACTACAAAGAATGAATAAAAAGTACTCTTGACTTGAAAGCTCTAATATTGCAGCATTCTCAACAATCAACACAGCAAAATGTGATTGAATACAATTGTTGCAAGCAATGGTCCATCATGATTATCACCACCTCAGATCGTAAGATAAGCATGTGCTTAATAACATTCTTGTAGGTAGACAAGATCATGTGTATCATAAAGTTGCTCCTACTAATAGGTTTGAAACAGAGAGTGCTTCAATGCTGAAATCTGCAGTTCAATTGACATCATCGTTTGTTGCTCAATGCTAATTTGAAGTTAAAGGTTTGCATGTCAATTGACACCATCTGTAGGTTGTAATGGGTAGAAGAAGTCAGTTTTTGTTATCTTGCAATATTGGCCTTAGTTGGTCTTGTTCAACAAGATATGCTCGTGTTCTTTTTGTGTTCAAGAAAAGTGCAAGTTGTGGAGATTCTCTAAATGGACTGGTTAGACTTGCATTAGCTTTAAAAGTTCAATACTTATTTCTATGAGCATCGGAGCTAAAGTTCGTATTGCGGCAACATATAACATCTAAGCACAGTTAGCCTTAGCCTTGGATGCTTTATATGAAGATGTCTTTTGTCTCTTGCAACACTGCTATAGTGGTCCAAACAATATTATTTTATGTCCATGTGAATGCCTATATTGTGTGTGTCTTGCTATTAACCAATTCCATGTGGTTGTATATGTCTGAAATAATATTCTCTAGCACTAAGAAGAATAGGCATAGTCTAATTGTCCCAGTATAGCAAGACCGTTTTTATATATTACAAGAGGAAATGCATGGTGTTGCTGGTCAGCTCATTAGTATTTCACTTATGGTTGAGTATATAATTGCGGCCCAATAATGGCCCAACAATTTGCTTGCTTGGTGCTTGTTGGCACATGTCCCAATTCCTCTATAAAACTCATGCATTGTTTTATAATTCTATCCATCACCCTAGCATGTTAGTCTAAATAGATGGGTGCATATGAGTCTCCGGCTTTTGAATAAAAACATATTGATTTTTGTAACATTTGACCTCTAAGCTAAATCATTCTTTGGTCGATCATCTCTGATATTTGTAAAATCAACAAGTCTCTGTTATCGCATCTAAATCTATGTACTTTCTTTGTGCTGCGAAGTCTCTATGATGTGGAATCTTGATCGTTTGATGGGGTCCGTTGAATTGAGTTTAATATTCTGGTATATCTCTTCGTCTGATATAAATCTTCTTCAAATCCCATTCGTCAATGACATGTCAGCATCATATGGTCATTGAGTGAAGAGTTTTTTCATAAATGGCAATGTTGGAGCCTACTGCAGCAGTTGAAAATCCAACTACATCGGTTCCATTTCACGAAATGTGGGGCGGATTAAATCTTCGTACTGCTGAGAATGTACAATTTGCTTCGCCAGAGCAGTTGATGCATGACTACAACAATTGCATTTTCAATTTTAAGGTACCCAGTGGAGTAGTTTTGGCTTGGTTTACAAAGCCCTATGAAGGGGAAATAGCCGAGGATGGAATGCCCGATGGACAGGGATGTTGTGAAATGGCAGGAGGTTTGAAGTATACCGGTTCTTTTAAAAGGGGACTGCTGCATGGACAAGGTGTGCTGCACTTTGGAGATGGAAACTCTTATGATGGGCTTTTCTTTTGGAATTGCTTACATGGTAGGGGAACGTATCATTGGCGTGGAAGTGCTGTTTATGTTGGCAAGGTTTGCTACTCCTTTTTATTGAACCTGATCTGTTCTAGACTAAAACCTAGATACCTTATTTCATTATTTTGACACAGGTGTTTGATGGGTTTCCTGATGACGAGGGGTCTTTGCACACTGGAAAGGATGGGAATTGCTATTATCAAGGGACATGGACTAAGGGGTTGCGTCAAGGGCAGGTAACTCTAGAATGCCAGCTTAATCAAAGTCTGTCTTATTTTCTTTGTTTCTTTAAACGAACTGAAAATGTCATTTTGGGACATTGATGCAATGTTGGATGCCCATATAGATTATGTGCAAATTTTGTGTCATATTTGATGTGTTGTGTACTGCCTACAATAGTTCTTTATCGGATGTAGTTAATTTTGGAACTGCAGGGAAAGCTTACCTATGGGAATGAAGGTCACTTAGTCTACGTTGGAGGATGGGAGAATGACCAAAGACATGGGGAAGGCCATTTAGCTTATCCTTCGGGAAGTTCTTACCGTGGAGGATGGTCAAAAGGAAAGAAGCATGGAAGAGGACACATGTCCCTTGTTATTTCTACTGCATCTGGGGGGTATAACCATAGGCATTGGAGAATGGATGCAACAGTTGTTCAGATTTATGATGGTGATTGGAAAGATGACATGCCACATGGAAGGTTAGTTGTCATGTTGCACATTAGCAAATGTGAGGTTTAAAATCTTGTGGAGATATAGAAAATATTGTGGGTGTAAGATTACTTGCCATTGTAAATATGGCCCAACTTATCCTACATATGACTTGCTTTACCATAGTTTTTTAAATATGAGCAATTTATAACTAGATATAACAGTTTTTTTAAGAATAAAAACACCAAGTAGCAAGTGTTGTGCTCATCAGTTGTTCATTTCTAGGGGCACAACAATTTGGGCTGATGATGGGAAGGAGAAAGATAAGAACATATTACAAAATAAGTATATTGGAGAATTTAATGAAGGTGCTTTACATGGCAATGGCACATACCTCTATGCCTCTGGTGCAATATTCAAGGCATGTATACCTCTCATCATGTAGGTATAATTCTCATCATGTACATGTATGGTCTCCAAGACTTAGGCACATCAATAGCATATTTCGACCTCCCTTTCTTTCTATGTGCATGCAAAGCTGGTATAAGAGAGTACGTTGAAGTGGAATCTTTCTAAAACAGCTAATCTTGACGATGTGGGTGAGTTACAGGGTGCAAAATGTGTCAGATTCATGGAAAATTAGATCTAAACTAACAAGACATGGATCATTCAAACAATTTGGATTATTTATAGTCTTATATATTTTTTTGTAGAAGATTGGTATTTTGCAATTTGTTCAGCATCTTAAGCTTGTCTGAAACTCTATTCTTCCTTTTGAATTCTTTGCAGTTCCATCAATTCCAATGTTTTTTTAGAAAGTATTTGGATATCTCTTGTTTAAATATTAGATGTACAAGCCATATTTGTGCTGCAACAGCTAGGATCAATGACCTAGCAGCATTAGAGCATTAACTAGCATCCTGAGTTCTTAGGTGAACGTAAGAATATGTGACATAGTCTTTATACCTATAAAACCATATTTGTTTTGCCATCTTGCTCATGTCAATAAGTTGTTTACTGTTCAGGGTCAATGGAAATTAAATAGAAAAAATGGACCAGGCAAACTTATTTATGAAGATGGTAAAATATATGGAGGACTATTTGCGGATGATCATTTTAAAGCTACTTTTCCAGATCTCCAGATTATGGAGGTAATACTAAATTGAATCCCAGATCTCATGCAAATCTGGAGTGCTAAACATCCATCTGCAGCCTTTAGATGGTGTGGTAGGAGATGAAGGTGATGTTGTGGCTTTAAAGCGTAAAATAAATGACTTAATACTGCGGAATATATCAAGTCTTAAAGAGATATTTACAACTTACAGGTACAACTTAGATTAAGAGTGAATGATTTTGCTCTTATTTGTAATGCAATAATATTAGTTAGTGTCCATGCATAACTCAACTTTATTGGTCTTGCAACATTGTTATACAATATAGATTCATGATGCTTGGACAGAGATTGAAGGATTCAAAGTTACTAGGTTATGAAGCATGGCCTAGTTGGTCCTAAAAAATTGGACATCAGAGACATTTATGAAGTTCATTAGCTTCTTTAATATTCCTCTTAAAACTTACAACTTGCGAAATGTTAGAATGAAGAACTAGCAGATGATACTTATGGAACTAGTGTTTTTTATTGCCTCATATAATGCACGTGGAGCAAGAGCTCTTTTAATGAGCTGGTGTGGACGTTATGAAAGTAAAAATTGAGACGAAAATGGATAATAATATGCTTTAGTATATAATGACAAAACAAATGAGAAATTGAGATGAAGAGATAATAGTATACTCATGGATAATTCTTTGACCATCAGTTATGTGTTGACCAATTCTTCATGGGAAAGCCGGCAATTTCAAGAACGCCCCTGCAATGCAATTTTTCTCGAGTACCGTGGGCAATTATGCCATGATGGTCGTGGTAACGCCCTTCAACAAGCTATATTCGTGATTTTATTAGCAGTGATTGTTAATAGTCCTAACGTTATAGTTAATTGCGATCTACTAATGTAGTTTTTTTACCAGATTGTTGCACCTGGATTTGGCTTAGCCCAAATAGACCATCTGCTATGTTCCACAGAAGATTCATGGGATCACGTACTAGAAATGCATCCAGATGTAAGTCCAGTGGTTCTTTCTTGATTAGAAAAGTGAGCATCTTACGAAAAGCAAGCATCTTGTATTCTTTTGCAGAAAAGGCAAATTATATTTAGAGAATTTTGTGAATATTTGGTGAAATTGGCAAAGTTTAAGATCAAGGCTCAGGATGATTTGGATATAAAGGTGAAATCTAGTTAGTTTGTATCCTGTTTGTGGTTGAAAGTCTAACAAACTATTTATGCAATTTTCAACAGGTTGATAAGTTAATACAGTTCCACATTCTTCCACTTTTGAAATGTGAATTAAAGGATACGGTTTACAACCAGCTTGAAACATATCATGTTCAGAAAGTAATGAATGATTATAAGGAGCCTCTTAAAACATTGTTTAATGAAACACTGATTGGCATAGGTACGAGTGATGGAACCATCAAAATTGGCCCACTTCTTCGATTTTTTGCGGTAAATGACAACCCCTATCTTTGTCGTTTGTGCTGGAAAAATAGGTTTATCATTTCCTCCAATGTTTAGGTGTATAAAGACAACTTTATATTACAACAAGAGGCTCTCTTTGCAAGGCTTCTATCTGCTTTATATTACTCTGAAATAAAAGATTTAGATGATGCCAATCAATTATTGGACTTTGAACTCAACTATAAAGAGTTCCAGCTGTCTTTGCTTGTAATTGCTGATATTAAACAGGTAAATGCCCTTCTTTTCTTTTCTTCTTGGCAGTGTCTATTCATGTCTTTAATCAGAGTTTTTGCTTTCTAGGAGGATGATGATTCTTCTAAAGATGCACTCGTCAGT
The DNA here is from genome assembly GCA_021234155.1 of Isoetes taiwanensis. Classification (NCBI taxonomy): domain Eukaryota; kingdom Viridiplantae; phylum Streptophyta; class Lycopodiopsida; order Isoetales; family Isoetaceae; genus Isoetes; species Isoetes taiwanensis. Next base: position 87,636 of record JAJEKV010000744.1, read on the forward strand.
CTTATAAAAGATGTCATAATACCTAATTTAGCTACCAACCTTGAACTTTTATTCCATGGTCCAATGTCTGCAAGAAGCGTCTCCACTGGAACTCCACGCAGCCAACGCAAAGGTGACAAAGCTTCTCCAAATAACTCCAAGTCAAAGAAGAAGTGAAGGATCTTCAACTTGGATGCATGCTTGTATGTAGACAATTTTTTGGAGAAATGCCATTACTAAAGCACTTGTTAGCAAGGTTGAGAATTGAAGGGCTGCCCATGGTTTTTTTTTTTGGTCACTCCCAAAAATAGACTTTCGAATTGCATGGCATAATTCAAATTGGACTTTCAATTGCATTTTTAGTTTAAAAGGAACAATGCACTGGCTTATTTTTTTTCACCTTATAATTCTTAAAAAGTAATAATATACGCACTTAATTTTAACATATAGGGATGGTATGAACATTATTCAATTTCACCAAATGCTTTTTTCCCTAAAGTAATAATGCACACGCTTAATACATAAGAGTTTATATGGACATTCTTTGCGTTCTTTTTTGTATACAAAGCTCAAATTTTTCCATGGAAGACATGTCTGAACAACTGACCCTAAACTAAAAAGAAAGTCCCCTCCACATGGACAGCAAAATCCCTAAAAAATAGGAAGCATTCGAAGGTGCTCTATGTCAGATTGAATGATTTGAAGGGATTTTTAGGTGCTTGGAGGTGAATTAATAGGTTTGGAATGATTTTAAGGTGCTTAGAGTTTACAAGATTGATTCTTCATCCTTTTTCTTTTGTTTTTTATCGGGCCTGGCTTTCTTTTTAGCCATGTGAAGGGGGGAGGAGGTGCAGAATTGTTTGCAATGTGTTCTAAAACGAAGAAGTTGCTTGAAATGTGAAGTGGTGTGGAACAGAAAGGGGGAAGGCATTCTTGGTAGCCCCCTGACACCACGCAGAATCAATCAGGGAGCACCATTGAGATGCAATCAGATCCCACAAGCCAGGGGCCTGGCAAAAATGCATGACCCTTCTGTTACATGGTATCAAGGTAAGCTTTACTTGATTCTATAAGTTTTCGGAGGCCATTTGCCAATTTGGATAAAAATGGTCAAAAAAATATGCCAGAATACAGATCCACTTACATTGACGTCTAGTTAACTGCAATTTAGATGAGCTTCAAGGAAATTATTAGAAATATGAGTTCGGGTAATGCAATTTAGGTGAAAATGTCAAGTAGAAGCTTCAAGGATATTGTTTGAAATGTGAAGTTTAGTTAGCTGCAATTTAGGTAAGAATGTTAGTTAGGGCTTCAAAATCTTGAGTAAAGGGTGAGAATGTCGGGAAGCTTTAGAATGTTAAGTGAAAGAAGAGAAAATTCAGGTCAGAATGTCAAGTAGAAGCTTTAGAATGTCGAGGGAAAAAACGAGAATATCGAGTAAAAGAGGAGAACGTGGGGTGGAGCATCGAGTAAAAGGAGGAGAATGCCATGGTTCTTTTCTTATATAGAAGAGAACTATCATTCTGGGGAAAGGGATGCATGTTTTGGGGTCACTCCATTTTGAGCGTCAGATCTATCTATAGCCGAAGCCTTCTATGGCGTAGGCTTTCTTTGGCTCTGTCTACTATATATCCATATTGCCTGCTAGCATTCCTCATCGGCGCTTTTTCCGAAATGAATTCTCCGAAAGCACTGCATTAGTTCTAGTGTTTCTTTTCTCCTTATCCCTAGTTTGTTAGCTTTCCTAGTTAGCTGTTTGTTGCCCTATTCTTGTTTTTGAGCACCAAAACTTTCAAGCTTTTCTCGGGGCCCTTTTTTCCTCTTAACCCGGTCGAAATTTCCATTCTGATTTTTTCGCAGGCAGGTTTGCTCCCAACCATAGTTGAATTTTTATATCATTGGAAAGTCCATTGGATAAGCTTTTCATCCATCCAAAAAATGCATGAATCCGATATTCTGGGAGGGAGATATGCAAAAAAGCATTATGCCGAGCTTTTTCTGGCCAGAATCACTAATCTGCATTTTTCATGGCCTTTTTTCTGTCCAAATTATTCGATTTCTATGTTCCTGGAAAGCTCACTAGATAAACTTTCTATCCCTCCAAAGATTGCTTGAATCCGATATTCTGGAGGGAAATATAGGAAAAAGTGTTTTGTCGAGCTCTCTCTGGCCTAAATCGTGAATCTGTATTTTTCATAGCCTTCCTACCAGCCAATAGGCTCGAGCCTTATATCTTTGAAAAGCTCTCGGATAGGCTTTCCAAATATCCAAGAATTGCGTAAACCGATACTGCGGTTGAAAGATATGATCAAAAGCGTTTTGGCGAGTGTCAGTGCTTTGTTAGTTGATGGTGTGGTTACATGGATGGTTATCTGATGGTTAACCATTGGTTTGCTTTTTGCTATGGTTTTGTGGATTTACAGGTTATTACTCAATATCATATAGTGGCTGCTCACTTTTTCTTTCTTTCAGATATCAGATGGCGGCTGCTCTCATTTTCTTTCTTGCAGATTTCAGAACTCTAATACAACTTCACAATGACTTGATTTTCAGATGGGCGCAATTTTCTTCGTGATCCGGGTTCTTTCTTCCGCCACTTATCTTTTGGTTTGCATGATTCAGGTTGTTGATTTTGATTTTATGTATGTTTTTGAGAAGCGTTAATGATGTTTATTTCGCGATTTATGTTTTTTGCCTACTTTCATTTGTTTTTTCCTAGTTTTTTTTTTAAGATAGCCATTGATATATCCTTTCCCTTTTTTCAATTTGCCATGCCCATGGACTTTGTCATTTCTTTTTACTATAGAACCATGTTTGGCTTTGGCCCCTTAACTTGTCTGCTTGATTATATATGTTTTTATCGATGTTAGTCTGGTGTTTGTGGTGGTTTTGTCTAGGTTGATATGTTTTCGTTCATTGGTGCTCGTATAGCTTGTGATTCACTTTTTGATTTGTCAGTTTGGGCTTGTATAGTTCTTGGTTCACCTTGTTGGTTTGCTAGTTTGGATTTCACACACGCCTCCCCCATTCCTTTTTCCCGTTTTGGATTCTTATATTATGTGGTTCGCGTTGTTTTCTTGGATTAGTTTATTTTCCTGCCAAAGTGGTCATTACTATAACTAACCTTCTTCGTCTGTTTAGCATCGGTGATATTGGTCTCGTTTTTCCCTAGTTCCATAAGGTTTGGCAGTCTAATTGTCTTATGGAAACTATAACTTACGGTAGACACGTACGGTAGACATGTATGGTAGACATGTACGTACCTAGGGTATGCATTTTAGGCATGATGTCAGCATGGGGTTATGCATGAGCATTCTTTCTGGTTTGTCAAGCGTATTATTTTGGACATGTATATTATGACATAAATAATTGTTGACATCTTTCTATTTCATGTCTCATATTGCATCAGTGTTTGTTATATGAGTGTGATACGTTGGGTTTATGATTTTTCTTTTGGGTGGTATATTTCTTATCGGTGTTGCAATTGCATTATCACCAATGTGCCTTGTCAATTCTTTTATCACAATTTTTCTCATGGAAACGATACCTTGTGGTTGGACTTGCATGGATCTTATAGGCTTTAGGCATGATATATGAAATAGAGGTTATGTTCGTAGTATAGTCTGTTTTTCTTCTAAGAGTGCTCACAATGCTTGAACTAACATTTTTTCATATGTTTAGCAGTAGTGATGTTGGACTTGTTTTTCCCTAGTTCTATGTGATTTGGTATTCTACATTCCTATATTTCGAGTTTTAACATGATGCATGTTTTTAGAACTCACAAGTTGCATGATTTCTCATGGGAACTATAACTTATAGTAGACGTGTACGTATCCAAGTTATATGTATTGGGCATGATGTTTGGAATGGGGTTATGTATAAGCATTCTTATGGTTTGACAAGCATATTATATCGTGCATGTATATATTATGTTTGACATGGATAACTGTTGACCTTATTCTATTTCATATTTCATAGTGCATCAGTATTTGTTATATGTATGTGATATATTTGGTTCATGATGCATTGACATTTGCTACATGTAGTTCCTTAATCTTGCTTATGTTTTTTCTTATGCGGTATGTTTCTTGTCGGTGTTATGACTGCATTAATACCGATATGCCCTGTCATTTCTCTTACCGCTTGTTTTTCCTCATGGAAACTATAACTTACAGTAGACTTGCACATATCCAAGTTATAGGCATTAGGCATGGTCATAAGATTATTTTCGTAGATTGGTCTATTTTTTCTCCAGAGTGCTCGTTGCTTGATCTGACCTTTTTTCATATGTTTGGCAGCGGTGATATTGGACTCGTTTTTCCCCAATGGTTTATATGTGTCTCTTATGGGGTTTGGTTCTTGTTGATGTTCATCTACCCTAAGACCTATGTGCCTTTAATCCTTTTTTATCTCGTTAATTTTCACTGCCTTAGTCATTTTTCTTCTGTCCATGTTACCCATCACATACCTAGTTTTAGTTGTCTATTATTGCTCCATTTGTCTCTCATAATCCGTGAGTTTCTTTAATTGGTTGCTCTATTTTTATACTAGTTCCAATTGTCCTGTTTCTTCCTTATGGATCCTTGCAGTTTCACTTGTGCTTCACCAGCTTCTGTAGTTCTTGGATACGCCATCTTTTGTCGTCATGGTATCCTTTTTTCTATTCCTTCTACTCTGATTTGTCCCATGTTGCTCCACTTGTTCTATGGTTGGTTGGTCTTTTTAGTTCTTTGGCATGTTCAATCTTGCTTTTGAAAGTTTCAAATCCTTGTGGCTACCTTCTACCTTCTTCACCTTTCCTTTCTGTTAATTTGAAGCTCTATTCTTCTTGTTTCTTTGTTGGGTTTTATTCTTTTAGTCTGATTAGTTTCATGCTTGGCTGTTGTTTCACTTTGTCTTTACTCATGGTCCATTACTCCTCTTCTGGCCTTTTGTTTACTTGTTCTATTAGTCATTGTTAGTCTTGTTTTCACGTTGTTTGGTCCATGTGGTTCATGTTACCCCTTTCATCGCAATCTCATTGCTCTATCCCTCTGCTTCGTTTGTTTCATTTACCATGTAATCTCTGACCCCCTCCATCCTACTCAGTTCTTGAGTCTAGTTGGTCCCTAAAGTTGGCATGCCTCGTCAGTTTGTTGGTTGACCATCGTTTTTTCATTTTTGGCTTCTATACTTTGAGTTTGACCAGTGCATATTTTCTAGAACTTCTTTTTCGCTTGATTTCTTAGGAGAACTATAACTTCTGTAGTATGTCTTTTGTCGTTGTTACAACTGCATTATTATCAATGTGCCATGTCAATTCTTTTATCGCTTAGGCAGAGGGGTGCATCAGGGGTGCCCTTTGGCGCCGTTTTTGTTTACGATTGTGGCGGAGGCACTGTCTCAGTTGTTTTTTGCTGCAGTGGAGGAGGGGGTGGTGGATGGGCTTCGGATGCAGGATGGTAGTCAGCAGATTATTAACCAGTTCGCCGATGACACTTTCCTCTTCTTGGTGGCAGAAGAGAGGAATTTGCGGAATGTGAAGGGTTTGCTGGATACTTTCTCCTTGGCCTCGGGCATTCTTCTGAATTGGGGTAAATGCTCCGCATTATGGGCCCAGCTGACTCCACCTCCCCCTTGTTTGGCTCTATTCCCTTGGAAGGTGCTTCCAGGTAATGTGTGTACTAAGCTGTTGGGTATTCCCTTTTGGAGGGGATGTTTCCATGGGGAGGGTGTGGGATGAGATTTTGCAGGGGTTGCAGAAACACCTCAATTGGTGGAAGGGTAGCAAGTTGTCATTTGATAACACCTTTCTACATGTAGAAAACCCCACTAGAATATCTCTGTTGCCTTTTATACCTGACAGTAACAATGATTCATAGGATGGAAAAATCCAGCCGAAGCCCTTTGTGCTGGTGGGTACATTCTTTCCAGTGGCCGCCTTGTTCGTCTTGCTGGCAGTCATCATTGATAGATCATAGTTTCTTCACTTCAAAATATACTCCAAGAATTGAAGTTGATGAGTATCCTTGACACTATATATCAAAGCGTCTTGCACATTGCTCTTGTTGCCTTCCCACATTGCAATAACAATGCCTATCTGCTCGATGTCATCTGGCCCGGAACCTGTGCGCAAGAACAAGCACAGATCTTTCCGACGATCTCCTCTGATATGCGGAATAGCCTGTGCAATTTCTATGCACCATTTTCGATCATCGGAAGGCGTGAGGATGCACGTAGGCTTCACACCATGCCCCCTAAATAGCTCCAAGGCTGAAATATCATATAGCTGGTCAGTCTTTGCTACAAACAATCGCGGCTGCGATTCTTTGAAGCACTGCAGAAATAAAAAAATGAATAACATAGAGAATACTATCATAGAGGAAGGCGATGCTTGAGAGGATCGCAGATGCGATCTTTGTAAGCACTTTCTGAGTCCGAACACATTCAGACTCCAGCTCAATTAGATCGCGATCGCGATCTTAGCGAGATGAAATTAACTTACTCTATCTAGTTTTTCTAATCGCTAGGATCGCGATCGCGATCCTAACGAGAACATAATACACTATGTATAGAACATCTACTGCTCAGCAAGATCGCATTCGCGAACTTGCTGCATAAAGAATTCATTCCTACGAAAGAAAATAATAGAATGCTAGACCAAGAACTGACATGAAGCGCGAAAATTGACCTTCCTTCTCGACATAGATCGTGGGCGCTTGAAACTTCCGGAAAAGTATGAAAATTTGGCTTGGTTTTTTTAGCGCTAAACTGTCTGGGCGCTAAAATTCTTTCGAGGCTCGCGAATTCCTCCAGTCTTTCACAAAAATGAGAAATTTATAGCTCTGCCATAATGGTGCTGCTATTAATAGCAGTATCATTATAGTGCTGCCATAATGACTGCCCGCGTCATTATGGCGCTGCCATAATGACTGACGGCGTCATTATAGCCGACAGCGCCATATGGAATCCAATAAAATCACTTTTCCGTCCGCCTACTGTAGGTCGACGTGGACGTTCTGATGAGAAATTTAAACCCAGAAAGTGACTTCTAACTACCTCTTTTAGTGGCATGTCAGACCATAAAAGACCTACGGAACAAACAACCGTCCTTTTCCTGCATAAATTGATATTTTAATTATGGTTGGAAATTTACATTTCTTTTGAATTTTGAATCCATTCTTGGCGCTGCTTTTAGTGGAAGGACATTCGACATTTGAATAATTTTGGGAATCTCTCTGAAGCCACTTATTAGGCGCGCTATGATCGAACTGGAATCACAGATTTAGAAGGCAGATTCATCTAAAATCAAAGGCGCCCACACCGACAAATAGTGCGCCACGCAATTGATCACTGAATTAAAGTAATTTCGATGGCCTCGATTTATACAGGTATTTCATGCATTAATTTCCAGCTTTCAAAGAAGAATCACTAGCCCTACCAGTCTCTAACCTCTAGTTTACTTCCTGAAAATATAGTTAAGATTCCTGTAATCACATCCACGCTCCCGATGATTAACACCTGTTGTCCGTTAATTGCATCATGCTGCCTAAGGATTTGGTTTGGATTTGCCATGTTTTGGTTAATGGATTTCAGCGAGCTCAAAAGAATCGCTGCAACAATCGTTTACACCATTTTGTCATGTCTCTATATCCATGCACTTTGCTTTCATTGAGAGGTCATTGCATCTGCTCTGCATTTTCATATTGGAAATCTTAGGAATGTCCCTTCCTCTTGCACTGGCTGTAATCCTAGCAAACATCGCCATAGCGATTTTGCTAAGCACTGCAATTTAGTGCTCAACAAAATCGCGATGGCGATGTTTGTTGAGCACTTTGTATGTGTGGCTAGAATCTGAGTATGATTGGAGAATCGCTGCCGCGAACCTCACGAGTGCTTGTTTTTGCAGAATGGAAGACATAGTGGAACTTCACATGCTAGGTATGAAGGTAGCACAAGGAAGAGCACATACCTTCATGCACCATCACAATGTTCGTGTGCCAGAGGATTTGGTGGTCGTCTTGCTTCATGAAGTCTTTTGATAGGCAGTTGCCACTCCCATATCCAGAGACAGAGATAAGGACGCTTGCTGAGGCTGTGGGTTCTTTTATTCTATGGCACAAGAAAGATATCAAAGGTCTATTCGAGGAGACACATGTCGTTTGCACTCCTCCATCACAGATTAAACACATCAATTGGCAATGCCAAGAGAATGGTGCCTTTGAAGATCAAGAGGCCAACACAATGCAGGCGATCTCGAGAGACGAGCTTGTGGAGAAGCAATGTACTCTATTGCACGAATGCTGCAATCTGCCTTATGCATCTGGGGTCATTATTTTTACATATCCAAATCATGCTGTAGGTGACATGAGGTTGGGTGACGAATGGTTAGGAGCTACTATTGTGGCCCTGTTTCCTCTGCCTGCCAGAATTACAATGCCACAAATACATGATCTTGTACATGATCTTGTTAGATGGCCAATAGCATTGGTGTTTGTTGATAGTGTTCCTATGTCCAGGCTAGTGGTAACGATTGAGGAGAAGGATATGGAGATCGAGCCATATAGTTTAAGGCAGGAGGTGAATGTAGCCCCAAAAAGACCCTACAAGATGGTCACCCGGATGTCTGAAATTCAGTAAATGTGATAGGAAAACCAATGCTAATGCCATTCTCCAGTTCAGGTCATCATTGTGCTGCCTAAGGAGATGTTGTGCTAATTTCACAACCAAAGAGGTAGCCGAGATGAGGACTTTCTACTGGAACATGAAAAACTCGGAGTGCAGAACCTTTGCATATAATATAATATGTTAGACCTCTGTTCTGAAAATGGTAAAGTGAAATATATATTGCTCAATAACAAGCAGGTGTGCGTGAAAGCATGGCATAGAGCTCTTCATGAAGGGGCATAGAATTGCAGAACATGGAAATTTTGGCTCTAAGAAGCCGAGGTCACATACACTGGCTGGTAATGCTGTCCTATCGATGTATATAGATGCAAATGCAGAGACAATGCCACACCGTTCAAAAATTATAAGTGAGGGCATGATCAGACAAAATGTGAAGAGGCTACCTTCCATATTGACTAAAAAAGGATATACATCAAGTGATTGATAATGCCATCATGGAGATGATCGGGAAGCACATCTCTCCCTCATCCTTTCTATATGGATGGAAAGAGAACCATTCAGAGTTAGAATTTCCAAGAGAATAGCTTTCTCTAAGTGCAATAGTTATACTATTATAAAGGAAAAGTTTGCTAAGACAAGAGATCCAAATGAAAGAAGAGAAAAGGCACATATGACAGCTCATATCTCATGTAGAAGTCTTTACTGATCCTGGAGAGCTCTGTCTCACTGCTCTCCAGAGCACGCCTTAACCATTATACATGATAAAATGGATCAGAACAAGACCATGGTCCCCCGTCTAGAAAAGCTAGCAAAGTCTTTGTGGAGAGGAGAATGCTTGAAGGTCAGCCTAACAGTGGATGCATGGACACATCATCAGTGCATTGGGTCATTTTTCTTTGGACTTTTGGCACGACGATAGTAATTTTCTTGTGGGATCACTAAATCATGCGTTGAAGACTCTCCAGGATGTATCTAGTGACAGTTGGGGCCATTTGAGAGATACAGATCGACCTGAATATGGTTGGGCATTATCGGTTCTAAATACCGAGGCTTTAATGACAAAGGTGTCGAATGGCACCAAAAGTGATTTCTCGCCTCCTCCAAAGAGGCTTAAAGAATCACAGAAGCTACCGAGGAGGCTCTACTTGCAGCTTGATAATTGCTCGGGTCAGAACAAGAATGGGTACTTGTTCTCATACTTGTCTTACCTAGTTTGTTGCAGGTTCAACTGAGATTCATGATGGTTGGACACACCCATGATGATATAGATGCTCTCTTTGGAAACTACTTGACTCTAATGAGAAGATCGGATGCATTGACTATTCCAGAGCTTATGCAACTCTTCAGGGAGTGTAGTTCCAAATGTCCTTCACCTTACCTTGTGACTGAGGTCCCTAGCTGGAAGGATTTCATCCCTGATAAGAAGGACAGGTTATATAGTCATTTAGAACCTCTCCTTTCCAAGGTCCGCATTAAAGATGGATGGCCATTAATGTTCTACAAGATGAAGCTCGGGCATAGGGAGTGGCTACCTGAAAAAGGAATTAGGATGTAGAAGGAGGATGCCAATGGTCTGGCTATGATTTCGAAGGGGGTCACCCAAGGTCGTGCAACCATATGGGAGATTGAAAGATATAGGTGCATTGAGAGCATCTATTCCCAAGTACATGATGCATTGGGCAGTTATCTCCAGAGCAGGCGTTAACTCATGGTCCAATACATAAATGAATGAGGTAATTGACTATTGGTCTGCCCTCTTGCGTGTGCTTGGGGATGTGCAACCCGGTATGGCGGTCATTCAAGATTTCTGGCCCAGCATCAGGCAACAACCATTGGAAGAACCCGAGGATGTGTTGGTGGATGAACACATTGAACAAGCTCCTTACGTAGGACCATATTCAGGTCGGCCTAAGAATGCAGTCGAAATTTTTGACCCATATCAAGATGTTAAGAAAGGTATGGTCTTGCTCATCAGACCACTATCAGACCACACGATAACTACCCAACGTGGATGGCTTATGCCGAGGAGGACCTAATACTGGATCCTAGTCGCCCCCATTATGAGGAGGTGTTTGTCTCTTGGTGGGAGCCAGTTGTTAAGAAGAGCACCCCATACGCAATGCAGTACAGGGATTGCTAGAGTAAGAAGTGGAGGCCAAATCCCAATGACCCACCACAGTATCAACATTTGAAAAGAATATACTATGGCTGGGCTGTAGAGACGAAGCCATTGTTAGTGGTGATCCCTAATCGTGTGGGGATCCAGCTACAAGAATTATTAGCTAAAGAGGCAACTGAAGGCAATGAGGACACTTGAACAAGTTATCTAGGTTCGATAAATCAGATGCTATTCATTATGCTTATACATCCATACATCTTTAATAGGTGCTTATACATCCTTACATCTTTAATAGGTGCACACATGATTGATGGCATATAGTCAATAGTTCACTCGTCAACACCTGCTACGGTGATCCCATTCAGCTCGTAGGTATGGCACTCAGGAAGCCAAACAAGGTGGATCATAACACGAAGAAGCCCGAGGCAATCAAACTCACGACCATTGGCCTTGGATTACAGGTAGGGATCAAGGAGAACACCTCTTATTGTGCATCCAACAAGATCATTGTAGCTCGTGGAGCAAGTAGTGGTCTCGATGTGATCTAGACGAGTAGGAAAATAAGCCATGGCAGATGAATGACTTCTACTACCGGATAGAGCTGCTCTTATAGTCGTAAAATTATTGATGGGAATTATTGGTATACATCGTAGCACCATTATTGGGCATGTACAAGTATCATGCGCACGTATAAGTATCATGCATGATTTGTATGGATATATGTATCATGCATAATCATGTGTCTTGGACTTAAGAAGTAGGTGAAAGTATTTCTGCTTGA